>JASAND010021820.1:0-24944 GCA_030248195.1 Trissonchulus latispiculum
AAGGATTAGTCTTGATCCAATGGCTTTGTCCAATAACGGTGTCCTAGATGAAACACTTCTTGAGGCACACTTAAATTTATTAGGAATTAATATAATTCTCAACAATTGCAATGATTATATATAAGAGAATAATAATACACAATGATAACGATAATATTAATAATAGGGTGAGACTGTCAACTAAGTACAGAATTAGAGATACAAAATACAGGTTACAAGATTGCCAGAGTTGCCAGTTTTGGAGTGAACCTTTTTGACTATTTTCAGGTTGAGGGACAAGTTTGTGTTTTGGTTGTAATTGATCAACTTACCCGATGGGCAGAAGCTTTGCCCTTACGAAATGAAAAAGCCGAAACTCTTATACGTGTTCTTTTGAATGAATTTATTTTACGGTACGGGGTACCAACTGAGGCGATCACTGACCAAGGTCCTAATTTCCAGGCAGAAGTTACTAATACACTTTTTAAATTAATGGGTACTCTTGGTACTCTATTAATGGTAATTCCGACTCTTTATCGTTACTTCTACTTCTTCTCTTTCTGTACTATTATTCTCGACTGTTATTCCTTACTGTTAAACTCTGTGCTTTCCCTATATGTTTGTGTTTGTGCGGTCTATCTCTTTATCAGTCCTTTAGAACAAGGACAATAATAATAATAATAATAATAATAATAATAATAATAATAATAATAATTAATGATAATAATGATAATAACAATAATAATGATAGTTAACAGGTATACGTCAATTCCGGTCCTTGGGTGAGCCCAAGAATGCTGTTCCAATCTCCTATAGCGGAGCACACAGCGAACAGTTCCCGGATGCTATTCGGAAAACCTGAGCGATCTAACACAGGGGTCGGTCTGGTTGGGAGATGCCTGGTACGGTTATATAATCTTCAACAATTAATTAATTTAAATTATCAATTTATCTTCTTTTAGGTCTTCCTAATCAGTCTTCTAGCTCGTCTTCACTAATCAAGTTTACTGGACAGAAAGTGTTACTTAGCTTTAAAGCAGAGCAATGGGGAAATCCAACCCCAGTGGAGTGAGAAGAGCAGAGATCATCATTTTAAATTGATTAGAAGGCGAAATAAGGTTGTAAGGTTCAAGATTACGGAGTTCAAGAATCAGGAGAAAACTTTCGGTTTTACGGACAGTTTTCACAATTTTCTGATAGGTTTTAAACACCACAAATGATTCTGATGCCGGTACGAATTGTCTCTGCCTCAAAGATCCTGTTACACTTCCAAATAGACTAGATCACCTACAGCTAATAGATCCAATAATTGATTCCGATGATATAAATTGATTGAACACTTCCGGCTCCCGAATACTGATTCCAATAGATTAATCACCAATATCTCTCCAGAGGCACGACAGACTAATTCAGGCAGGAGATGGCTCGACTTCGCACCTGAATCAGATGGGTTAAAACCCATTAGTACAAATTATAGGTGCAGGATTCGAACCCAGCAACCATTACTCACTTTCTGGCTTTCCGAGATCGAAACTGGACTTGTGAAATTTAAATTAGTCATAGTAACTGAATTTCCTGACAATTTTGATGCCGAATTGAAAGATTCGCACATTACATTAATGTTCTGGAGGCATTTTTGGCAAAATTGCTGTTTTTGGCAGTTTCCTGCAGTTCCATGCAGGAAATTGCAATAACAATGTGATTTCACTTCGTACATTCCGTTTCTGCACTGTTCCAAGTTGGAACACCAGGATGAACGTAGATCCGTAATTTGTAACGGCTTGACACTAACTAAATAATTTGTGGTAGATTTCATACTTGTATAATGTAGTTACGTAATTTTTTTATAACAACATCAAGACATTTGAGGCCCTTTTCTGGCCATAGAGTTCAGGGCAGTAATAGCTCCCTATTAATGAAATATCACATAGTTTGAAACCAAAATAGTAAAAGATAAAAAGGTTGGTTTGATTAGAAGATGGTTCGTTTTAAACTATCCATATTTCTTACGTAATTATTTGTTATTTTCTCTACTTCAGGTGTACCATTAATTATTACATAATATGATACAAGATTACTGATTTTCGGTGTCTATTATTGCCATTTGCGAGTTGTTGACGTAACTTGAATTCATACTGAATGTGAAAACTTGTACGCTTGGCTTTTCAACCGTACTAACTATTAAGCAACCTGGGTTTGTTAATTCTGTCTTCAAACGTGGTGCAAATATGAAACAGCACCTAATTGCGGTTGCAGTCATTATTACAGACTAAACACGAACTGGACTTGGCTGAACAGACTAGAAACGGCCATAACGACCTGTACTTGTTTCGGAAACAAAATAACAGTACATTTAGCTAAAGAACCACAAATGATACTAACCTTACGTAATATTACCATACTTCTTTCGAGTGGAAGGTCCGCAACTGTAACTAATTGTAATTCCTATTATTTCAGGAGTATTGTTAATCACTACATATTAACACACAAGACTACTAATTTTCCAATATTCGCTATCGTCATTAATGAACAAATGAGTGTGCATCAGATACATATATATATTATATATATATATATATATATATATATATATATATATATATATATATATATATATATATATATATATATAATGTTAAGCATTTGTAGCTGACTTTATACTTTTCGGAATCACTACGTGATCTAATTTTACTAAATTCAGTTTTAAATACCGACATAATCATGAAACAAAACTTGAACTCGGTTGCGGTCATTATTACAACTGAATTTGAACAGAATCTAACTTTTTGACTGGGAAATGACAATAATGACATATTTGTTGTTTCGGAATCAAAGAGGCGACATATAATACTAAAATTTACGACGTTAGTGCTAATCTTACGTAATGTTTTCCTCGAAATCGTGAGAATTACAAATTTTCCATAGCAAAACCCATAAGTGTAGCACGAATTGACCATTTTAGAGATTCCTTCGTGCGATTCGTCCGCACCCTTAACAAAGAGTGACTTACGCTGACGAATCGGGGATGTCTGGAGACCGGGTAAACAGAACCTAATACGGGGTCCCTGTGACCCAAGATCCTAATTGCTTGTATCTCATTTGCATATTCGGTATTTGGGTCCTTATCTAGGTCCACATTCAGAATTACACACTTATACTAACCCAATTGCACTTATTTGCCTCAACCATACTACATCATACTTCCTAATACCATTTCCTGCGTACTACCTGAGTTTAAGTATGAACCTTACGTATTGCACACTTACCATTCACGCACATGCGAACTAACTTGGTTCTCATTATTAACACTTACTTCTCATACCGTGGAACACAAACATACTTTTATAATGCAGAATTTCGGTTCAGCTACTAGTTATTTACGTAATGTTTATACCAAAACTCGGCTGTTCCAATCATCAGCCATTTGTACAACATTTACACCATACCTAAAACTTATCCAGTAGACATTTATACCGCATTTACACGACACTTAGACTAGTATACACACAAATGGGATTCGGATTATCCATGCACACAAATACCGATTATGTCCTATTCCTGCCTATCTGAGCTTCATTCATATTGGCAGAGCTCACAACCTTCATCAAATAGAAGGAGTTTCCGTGAGTTACCACACACGATTAGGATCACAGAATTACCCTTACATTCATACATGCACACACACGATCACATAACTTCTTAGCTAATTAATACTTAACTATTTCTAATTGCAAACATAATTACAACTACAAATACAACAAAACCTAATACTAGCTACAACTAATGTTATTAATTTCGCCTAGATTAACAATATGGCCGGCAACTCCTAGTTGCCGGCTGTGGGGAAATGATTTCCAGAACTAGCTCAATATCTTTTAGGGTCATACTTTTGGAGACCCACTAACTCATTCCTAAGAGGTGGGGTCCCCACTCATTTCTTCCCAAAAACTACAAATTGCGTTATCATTTTTCTGGCCACTAAGGCCCTCATAAAAACGTGACTTCTAGAGCGTGGCTTGACCGAAGAATCAAATAAAAGCGTAAAATGAAGTAAAAACTAGGCAAATCTCAAGACCCCCATCGCAGAGGAGGAGTTTACATGAATTACCTTCTGAAGAAAATCATAAAATTAAAGGATGAAATAATAAATAAGGGACAAAACTCAAGACCTTCATCGAACAGGAGGGGTTTACATGAGCTGCCCCCCAATGGAAAATTATAAAATAAAAATATAAAATCAAATAAAACTGGCCTTGGGCCCACTCATGCTAGACAACTAAAAATTGGCCGGGAGGCCTGGCATCAAAAATGAAAAATTCTGCCCGTAGGCTCAAAATGGTATGTAAAAAAGCTTGGCCCGAAGGCCCATATAGACAAAATTGGCCGAAAGGCCCAAAAAATGCATGTATAAAAATTGGCCCGAAGGCCCGCAATAGTAGAAAACATATGGCCAAAAAGGTGGCCTTTAAAACACCTAGATTTTTAACCTCATTTCGAATCTTGGCCGGGCATAGAAAACCCATTCGGCCCTCAATTGTGTGTGTGTTCGCTGTGAAACTTAGTTTTCTTTTCTAGCCCGAAGGCTAGAAAAATCCCTAATTTTTTACCTAACCTGGGAGGGTGTGCTTATTCTCCGTGCCAAAACTCTGGCACACAGGGGAGACACACCAGAGAGGGAAGGGGGAAGCAATCTCCTAGGGTTGCTGCTCAAGCGAACACTGAAATTTTGAAAAAGTTTTCGACCGAGCTGACAGCTCTCTGACAGCTCGGTGACAGGTCATTAAGTCGGGTCGGGGCGGACTTTTCCTTTGTTTTTAAGACAAAGCTTCTAGAAAGTTCTAAAACTTTCTAGAAGCTTGCCACCTATAACATTGGCAGACTAGGGGCTTGCCAGCGGGCCAGTCCGCTGAGCCTGAAATTAATGAGATTTAGGAATTATTGCCCCTACAACTGACCCATTTTTGATGAATTTTGGGTGCTGAAATCTGGCCGAATTTTGCGAAATTTTGGTTAACACGTAAACTTAGCCAAAGGGGCCAGTTTCAGCTTAAATTTTCGACTTTTCCCAATTTCCTCGAAGTTGAGCTTAAAATTCACCATATTTTATACTATATTCGGAAAAATTATTATTAAGTTGGGATTTTTTATCCGATTCGAATGTCCATTTCAAATTTTCATGGTTTTAACAGGTCCTTGTTTACTGGACTCCTACTCTGCGTTTTGGAGTCACCTTTTGCCAGTAAACAAGGGACGCTGTTTGCTGGCCTTAACAACAATTGCTCCTCGTTGCTGACTTTTCTATGTCCTCACATAACTGAGGCTAGGGGAGCAATGTAACAAGAAATATGCATAAAAATGATGCGTAATTTTCTGTGGAATGAAAGTTACATTTTCATAATCTACGTACAATATTTAGTATACTTAGCTAATTTTGTGATAATTAAACAATTTGGGAGGGGGGTAAGCCCTCTCCGAACTTATACTTCTTAAGAAAAGCGTATACTAACTTTGAGGAAAGACGAGTTTCTATGCTGGCCTTTAGCCAGCCTAAAGGACACTTGAAGACACAGAGTTGTGTAGAACATGAATGAGGATGTCAATGCACCTGCTACTTATGTCGCAATTAGGGGCCAATTAAGGACCAATTTAGCACTTAACACCAAGGTTTTTAAGGAGGCCGCCTTTAAAGCACTCCTTTTGATGAAACAAGATTACGAAAGAAGAAGTAATCTTACTAAAACATTTTGGCTTATAACTTGCTCATTTTTGAGAGTTAGAAGGTGGGGATTGGATTTTCGGAATCAGGAGAAACTCGCCTTTCAGAGAAGCCTAAGTTATGTTTTTCCAAAAAATCAACAAAATTGACTAGCTATTACTAATTAACCTATATTACATCACACAAGCACCTACTTAGCTAATTATTACTTGAATTTGAACCATCTTCTAACAATTTGCTATTTTTCGATGACTTTTAGTACTAACATTTTTCTATTGGCACTTAAACTCTAAACTTTGAAATCATAAAAGACTTATTTCTCTAATAAGGGTGGGGAACATTCCTACAATTGGTCATTGGGCATCTCCGACCGGGAGAGAGGGAAGTTGAGAGTCCTATCTCGGACGTAAGAGTAACTACCCTTTTAAGGAGGATTTGTAATTTAGTCTTAGTAAGGGGATTAGTACAATTGAAGGCTATTCAAACTTTCGTTTATTGTTTATTATTAGAACTAGTTTCTCGACTCATTTGTGTCCACTGCGTGTTCGTTTTCCTTCACTATTAACTTATTTAGTACCTAAATCGAAAATATTAGTCCCTAATTGGATGAATAGTAATTTGCACTTGGCAACTCTGGCAATTTAGGACAAGACATAACAAAATACATCCAATAACTTAAACATTAATTCCAATCGGATAAATCACTACTGGATTAGGACTCTTCATCTCCTTTGCAGCTGAAGATTTCATTTTTCGCACAATTCCTTATCTGCCATTTAGTTCTCAAACTCATTTTTATCCTTTATGAAACTCCTTTCATTACATATAGTCTTATGTCGCCCATCTAGATTAAAGGATGTTGTCGGTGACAGCAATTTTAGACATCTTCCTTGATTTCTATTTAAATTCATTTAATATTTGCCGCTATCAT
The DNA here is from genome assembly GCA_030248195.1 of Trissonchulus latispiculum. Taxonomy (NCBI): domain Eukaryota; kingdom Metazoa; phylum Nematoda; class Enoplea; order Enoplida; family Ironidae; genus Trissonchulus; species Trissonchulus latispiculum. The sequence goes on from JASAND010021820.1 coordinate 6,627, forward strand.
GACAAACATTCAAACTAAAATTGATCATTCTGTGTACGAACCAAAGCCGGAGTTGCAAGCGAGCGAGCGTGCCAGCGAGCCAGTTGTGAAATGGATTTCATGCTAGTCGCGGTTTTTGGAGGTATAAGTTGCACTTCATACCCAGTTCATTTTTTATCCTTTTGTTCTTTTGTTACTCAAGGTTTGTAGATTTGGGTAGATATAGGAATCAAGCAATTAGCTTTTTCGTTTAATTGTTTTTAGATATGCCTTCTCGTGGCTGCTATTCTCACAGGGGTCGGAAGCAGACTCAAAGAGGATGGAGGCAGCATACCGATAGACGATGAGCGGCTTCGGAAATACTGCAGCGGCTGTGGTCACATTTTAGTTTTTGCTGTAGAACTGACATTCTTTCTTTTGTCCAGCACGCTGTCTGTTCAAGCACTGCTGGTGGATCTAAAAATCCTTAAACGGAAGGCATTTCCTGTAAGTATGGTTTTCAGAATACCAGTTTAGGATGTTCTCAAGGCACATGTTTCTTTACTGTGGTTCTACCGAAGTTGACTTACGTGTGGAAACACCGAATATCTGTGGAAATACAGGTCATTGCGGTCAAAAGTTGATGAACAAAATTCTCATAACTTTGGCTAACAACTTCATTTTGCGCGACCTCAAACATTTGCATTAAAACATCTTGTAATTTATTAATACATATACATTATACATCACTGCATAAATTAGTTTTGAAATGTTTTCACGTATTTCAGGAACTATTAGTATTTGTTGTTATGGGCAGCGTTCTAATCATTTGTGGCATTCTAGAAAGCCTAGCTAGCGACAACTTTACACAGAATGGCATAGTTACATCATTTGTTATTGCAACGGTATTGTTCATATGATTTCTTGATAGGTTCATATTTTGATTATATTAGGTTTATAATTGGTTTTCAAGTTGCCAATGACTACTTTAATCTGTTCAAGTTAAACAAGTGCGAGATCATTGGCTTAGCATATTTACCACATGACAATGTAAGAGTTTCTAACTCTTATTCTAATCTGTACTCATGTTATTCAATGGCGAAGTAGTGGCAACCCTTCTAGAATTTAAACTTAAATTTTGTTAAGTAAAGATGTGCCTGTTATTGATTAAAGTTTATCTAGTTTAAATTTAAAACTTTTGCCTTGGATAACCCACTCCCTTAATAATTTTAAATGTATCACACGAAACGGCCACTTTAACTAGCTCAAATAGCACGGCATGTTTGCCCCCGTTCTCTCAATTGTGGAACTAACTTTACGCGGGTCATTTTCAGAATTTTTTCCACAATTCTCCCTCGAAGCTAAATGAGCAGGCTGGTGGTTATTGGCAGAATCAAATGTGTTAGTATTTTGGCCGGACGGTACTTGACAAATCAGTAATTTCTGGTAATATTAAAATACTTAAGCTTTTGTATTTTAAGAAAGGAAAAATTCTAAAATTTCTGAAATTTTTTGGCAGAATCTATGATTCTGAACCAATTTTTCTACTTGCGCCAACATCTGAAAATGCTTGCTGCAACCTCTATGACTGGTGTCGTGTATTGTTTTGCAAAATATGCTAAGACGTCACTTAACACCGATTTCCACAGCAGATGCCCCATATTTTCTCAGCCGCTTTATTTTTAGTTTTGATACCTCTTGCAAACACGATTGTGTTTATATAAAAATAATGTGGTAATTATTTTAATAACTGATAACACTAATAATAATAATTAAATTAACACTTGAAAATAACTGAATGAAGTTTCAAATTTTAAGGTAAACCTATTATGATGTATATTTTGCGAAAGCTCTAACGAGGCTAATTCAATAGTGAAGGATGTAAGCCAATTCTTTAAGCTCACCAAAGGCTTAGGTGGAAAAAACAATTTTCGGTAACATGGAACCATTGATCGGCTTAATTCCTTTACCATCGAATCCTCAACGTCAAGCGCTTTCGAGTGATATACAAGGTAATTGGTTTAGCTTAAAATTGAAAATGTTAATTAGCAGCTATAACTAGCATAATTACCACATTATTTTATATCAGAAACAATCTTTTTGCAAGAGCTATCCATTTTAACTAAAAATAACGAAACTGGGGAATTAACGCGCCTCTTCCGTAAAAAGTTAGCTTAGGTGATGGTTAGCTAGGTGACAAAATAATTCATTGATTTTCGGAGCAGTTTTCCTTTGATCCTTGGAATAGAAGAACCTTTGTACAGATCGCAGGAAGTATTTTTAGGTGTTGTGTAAAAAGAAAAATGCTCAGTATAATAAATTTCACTAAAAAATCAAAAAACTTCTAGAATTTTTATTGTTTTAAATGTTTAAAATTTGAGAATTCATTCAGAAACATATAAATCACTGAACTTCAGGTAGCGCCGTACCAAACAAAATGTTAACTTATTTGAATAACCCATTAACCACCAAACTAACCAGCTTCTAATGGGTACATTGTGGAAAGGATCCCATTTTCAAGCTTTGCCCAGTATATAATTCTGTCTGTTCTGCCCGTTTCAAAGCTATTAATTGATGTGAATTCGAGTCCCACTCGACATCTATCGTCTTTAGCACATTATTCATCGTCATCGTATCCAATCTTAAAACCCAAATCAGTTTTATCAGATTTTTAGAGATCAAGGACCAGTTTCATTTCTCAAGTTCTCGTGTGAAGCAGTCTGCTTTCAATCACAACAACCTATTCTGAATTAAAAATTATATGTAAAAGTATCTATGGGCAATTTTATGGTGATTTGTTTAGTCAACTATGCAAATTGGATTTTAAAAATTTTCCCGAGCAGGTCTCAACTTGGCACAAACTTCTCTGGTCGAAATCAACCAGATAACTTAACTCGAGAAGTCGAGTAGTTTTTGAGCGTGACTTGCAATGCGACTATGGCTTTGAAAAAATTCAGGCGTAGTTTAGCTGCTATGTAGGCTCGCGAACTCGAGAACATTTCTGTAAACTGACCCTCTGGTGGACAAAACAATTTTTTAGTAAATACTAACATTTTTTGGTTACGAATGTAGTGATAGAAAAGCATTAATGTTCTACATTTCTAGCTCAAGTTGCAGTAATTAATTTTTCGAAGACGCGAAATTAGTCAACATGCTATCGTAGTAGGCATGTTGAGCTTCATCTTAACCTTCCCCAAGATTTCCGCCCTAATGTTTGGAACGTTATACACAGGCTTATTGCATCAGGAGGTGTGCGGTGTATTATCTTTTCTATTATAAACTTTTAGTATTTTCACTATCGCATGTTTGTGTTTAGGTTTTGCTCTTCACTGCGGCCATTTTGTCATTTATTTCTGGATTTCTCGCTTACAAAAGAATGGAAAAACACCCGCTGAAATGCTGTTTGAAATAGAGAAAAACAGTTACAATAGAATACAGAAATTGTGTTCATATTGATGTGTGAATTTTGCGTGTCAGTGATACAAGTACATTCCGCAAAGATACATTTTTGGTGCAGCAGTTATAAAAATAACATGTATTTATTCATAAACTGTAATATGTATAATATGTAAAAATGTTTAAATGTAGTATAAACAATCACACAGTGGACAGCATTCTGTATTTTTTCACTCCGATTGATAAGTAATAAACAGATATTGGATATATATCGGATAAGTTTGTAGAGTCAGCTTAAAGGAGATACATTCGGAGCAGTGCTATATTTACGCTAAAAGTTTCCATAGTATGATCCCTTTGCTCTTAAGGTGCCTTCATAGTAGCTAACGCAGGTGTACGGACGTCGACGCGTGCCTATGCGCGTCTACAAACATCAATACTTTGCATGCTACAAATGCTTCTAGTGATAGCATGGCACCAAGGTGTGAGTTTTCGACTTATATTGCAAAGGGCACAATTTCAGCTTCCGCTTTTCAACCCCCACGATTTCAATTGCTCGGTTTCAGTGTTGCGCTATTTAAACGTAGCACTATTCACGTTGCGTTATCTCAATACAACGCGCAACATTGAGATTTAGCGCAATTTAGATAGTAGGAGCTGAGAGTTGAAAGTGCAACCATACGATGCATGTGCACACTAACAAAAAGTAATCCTCTACCGTGTGAAAGGTTGAAATCAGGATTGAAAGTTGTGGCGAAAAGGGTACAGAGCGGTTATCGAACCACCGTGCTTTGGATCTTGAATAGAAAGCTCTATCACTGAGCCACATCCTCTGACGTTGAGACTAAAATAGTTTATTGCACTAATTTCAACCTTTCGGAGTTCAAAGGAATCTGATATTTAACAAAAGTATGTGTACACCTTACAAAATAAAGATGGTCAAATATATATGGTACGTAAACAATTAAATTAAAGACATTTAAAGACATTATTTGTTTGAATGAAACTACATTTTATATGTGAGGGTACCGTAAAATTAGTCATTGTAGAGTTGTGTATTTATGGAATCGCAATTATGCACTGAGCAGATTTTGCACAATTTTCTCAAAAGATTCAGAAATCAGATCAATGTCTGAATCTCAGAAGTTCCAATCCTAGCAATCGTTAAAATCTGCAGAAAATAAAATTTAATATTTAAATTATTAATATATACATAGATAATTGGAAGGTGAGCGGATCTAAAATTGGATTTGTTTGAGCTTGGATGAAATGCAAATTCCTGAATTGGTCCCGAAATACTTGACCATTTGTATTTGGAGTATGTAGATACATTTTGACAAAGACAGAAATTTGTAAAGTGTGCACATACCTAATAACCAACGAAAAAAGATTGAACACCAAGAATGGACTGCTGAACAGAAACCTTTAATTTAATTTCAACGGTCAAGATTTGCCTGCTTGCGAAAAGCTATAACGTTGACATGCTTTGTCTGTGAAATTTAGTGATATATAAGTTGAGATTAAATCCGACAACTTTGCAGAAGTTGATTTACTTTAGTTTGCTGATTTGGAATACAGCTTAAACTCATCAAATATGCGTCTTTCTGTAGGTGTCTTTACCCGTCTTGGAATTGTCGTAAGTTCAACACAATTCTTAAGGGTTTCCGTTAAAGTAGCCAAGAATCCTCAGTTTTCGGCTTCTGTAGTCCCTACCAAAGAGGTTTACAGTTTTGATAAACTGATGATTATGCGGTAGAAAGAAAGAGTACAGTAGAAAGAAACCCCCTGAAACTTTGGGGGTAGACCTTTCACGAAGCATGAGTGAACCCCAGAAAGGACAGACAGCACCCAATGCTTGTATGATCTTAAGTTGACGCAAACCTTTGTAAACGCTGACGTATGATGACGTTTTCTTGAGAACGTCAACAAGCCAATAGTTAACGTACAGGATCATTTCGGAACGAACAATACCTTTAAGTGGCAGTAGCCTGGAGTTGTCAGTTACAAAATGTGACCTCACCTTCGCTGCAACTTGTACTCAGTTCAGACCTAAACAATAGGAGTCCTTACCTTATTGTCTGACACTAACCGTAGACTTTTTCCTCTGCAATGCACCTATAAAAACGATACCATATACCAAGTATTGGCTGACCTTTGGTTTCGACTGCATTATAATTGCTCGCATTTCGCAAATACAGAAGGATCAAACCTCCCCATACCCCTGCAGACTATCCTGCACCTTAGAAAGCCTGCTTGATTTCCCAGGATAAAGAAGAACCCAAAAGCAAATGAGTTGTAAGAATTCAAACAAATATTTAACATTAAGTATAGTTAATGGTTGGTTTAGACATGCCTATTCCTGGCTTTAATTCTCACCGGAGTGGGACCCACATCGAGAGGAAATGTACCAATTGGGGACTGGAGTCTGGTGCGTGAGGGCCATGCTCATGTTTTCGTGTTTGTCATGGAGTTCATATTTTTCCTTTTCTCCATCGCTCTCTTTGTTTATGCACTGCTGGTGGATCTGCAGAATTTTAAAAGGATGCCAGTGCCTGTGAGTTTGAATTTGTCTTTCTCAAATATCTATTTAGAAAATTGTAACTAGAGCTACTAATCTCTGTGCATATTTTACTATTTGGGTCTCTGGGCCCCCCCCCTTTGTTTTTGTTTTTTGGGTGTTTGGGGGGAAAAAGGATAAAAAAAAAAAAAAAAATGAAAAAGGGGGGGGAAAATTTTTTTGTGTTTTTTGGCCCCCAACAAAATTTTATTTTTTCTTTGCCTTGATCCGGTGAAAATGGGGGGGGGGAGGATTTAATAGGATTTTATTTTGTAGAGATAGTATGTAAATCATTCATTTATGTATTGTCACTTTGTTGTTACACACCTAATACTTTTTCGGCCTTAGCTACTGCTTGGCTTTAGCTATCGTCATCATTCTATTTGTTGGTCGGGGAGGTGTTGTTAGGTGGGGTGTAACTATTGGGTAGGTGATCAAACTTGGGGGCGTGGTTTGTGCGTGTCAACTGCTGGTTGGGGGGTGGGTTTTCTAAGCCCCGCCTACTTTGGGGGTCTCCCTTGAAAACTCCCCAACACATCAGTTGTGTTAGTTTCTTTCCCAACTCCAGTCGGTATAATCGCTCGTCGGTCGCCCGATTAACATCTCTTTCGTTTGGGTTCTCTGTCTACGCTCCGGTGTTTCCTCAACACCTACGCTGTCTCCCCCTGGGGTGTACACTGTACTGGGTTCATTCAACCCTAAGGTTTGTTTGTATTGTTGTGTGTGTGTATTGTTTGTCTGGGATTGACTGTCTGTCAGGGCTTACGCCCACTGTCTGTACGTACGTTTATTAAATCATTTATATAACGGCCTTGTTATTTTGGTAGGTTAGGGTTAGTTGTTAGACTAGGCAGGTAGGATTATTATCTGTATTTGTATAACTTTATAGTTTGGCGAGGCTTCCCCGTCCTGGCTCCTGACGGCCAGGTCCGTTATCTATTGAGCGACAGATCCTCCGACAATTACTTGTCGGGTAGCCCAATTGGAGAATCACATTTGCGCTACATTAGTCTGCCAGGTGGAAAACTGGTCGAAGCTGGTCCTCCGCCCAGTTTGTGGTTTGTGTAAGTTTTTGGGAATTTTTTTTTCCTGTACCTGGTGAAGAAAATTTTACCTTTACAGGTAAAATTCCCTATCGCTTACGCGAACTCCTCCTGTGATCTGGAACTTGGAACTCCTACCTATTGGTCTTTTCTACAACTACCTTGACCAATTACTTGGTCCTTTTCCTGTGTGCCTATCTACGTGCCACTATTGATTTTTCTCTGGGTCCTGTTGTTGTCAGCATTATCAGCCTTACGGCTCTGTATCCTTTTCACTGTTAGTGTACGTATAATTTTTCGTAGGGCTCAGGTGTGTCTGTGACGTACGTACGTAATATATTTGTGTGAGTGGTGTACGTGTTTCGTGGGGTCCATATAGTGAGTTAGTCTAGGGACATTTTTGGGGATTTGAGTTAGTTTTATAATAAAATCGTAGGTACCTATATTTTATCATATTATTTTAATTCGTATCTGGTTTCTTCTATACCTGGTCTCTACTGTTTTTTTTTATCATCTCAATCCCTTGTCTGTGTAATTGTCCTAATTCTATTTTCTCTTTCAGGGACTCCCATACACAATAATTTTGTTCACTGTTTTACATTATAATTGTCCATATTTGTTTAATTTTCTACCCACTTGTAGGTCATTTTCAAACAAATTTTGGGGTACGTACGTACACACTAAAAACCTTACCTGGTCTTCTGTTTCGTTTTTTCTTGTTGTCTTCACTGTTTTCAGGCCGTTTTTCTGATTTTCTGCTGGAGTTACCTCCAAGCTTTCAGCAATTTCTTCAGAATCTGGACTGGAATTTCCATCAGCTTGAGCAGTGATTTTTGATCTCCTTGGATTGGCACTGGATCCTTCCAATCTGAACCCTGATCTCCATAGAAGAAACGAATCAGCAGCCGGGACCTTGGATAGCCTGGACCTTCAGAGAATGTCATCAGGTGAAGGCATAGAGAAGCGCCGTATGTCGAAGCGACTGCAGGAAAAGGCCTTACGCCATCAAACAACTGACGGTGGCAGAGCCCATGGGTGTTCGACCCAAAATTGCATGGGTTGCTTACCAACTCGTCACCGTGCTGGTTCTCTCCAAGGAACGGCTCGAAAACCCTCTGGGGGCCCGAGCGGCCGCCCACGGTCAGGGTCGTTACCGACCAGTTCCAAATTGGCCCATTCGGCCTCGGTGAACAGGAACTCATCGGAAGAAATGATATCTGGACCTGCTTCATCACGAAGATCCGTTTCTCCAACTGATTCAGAAGAATTCGGCACCGGCTTTACAGCCATTGTGTCCAACGATCAGCAGCTGACTGAGAATCTGACCAATCTGGACAATCCATCATCCGAAAATCAGGAAGCAGACCAGTTACCTGGTCAGACCAGCTCAGCCGTGCAAATACGTACTTTCATGGATCAGCCCGTGCCGGATCTCATCTGGAACCCGGCAACTGGTGATGAGGGAGAACATTCTGGTGGGTTTGATGATAGCTACGGTGACCGTACGGTGGTGACCAATGACGTTTTCTTGGGTCCCAGCGGTCACCCAGAACCAGAATCTCCAGCTCGTACCTTTTTGTCCTTGGGAACTGTGGATCAGAGTGGTGCCCAAGAACAGTTCAGCCAACTTTTGCGGTCGGTATTTCCAACGTCTGGTATACCGGACCCCGAGTTGGACCTGGACCTGAACTCTTCCTTCAGTTTCCGGTTCCCCGGGCCGAACCCTTTTCCGGACTGGCATCCCTTGGGTGACCACCGTCTCTCTTGGGACCCGACAGAACTAGGCGGTCAATGGACGGGTTTATCGCAACCAGCCGGTCGGGCACTCATTCCCAGTGACCTGGTGGGTCCTGTACCCTCCAATTCTACAAACGTTCTATCATCTGGCCCAACAATTACAAGCTCACCGCTTGCAATAACCCATGGTACAGCGACCCCAACCCAACGAGAGGTGGGTAATTCTTTCGTCATAACCGTGACTACGCGTCCGTTGTCGTGTCAGCTACCATTCCGTTCGGGGCTGCGAACCCCGTTATGTGCGTCTTCGCCGCTTTCGAGGCAGGCGAATCTTCGCGGGTCATTCACCCGGCGAGGCCGACTTGGTCGTCAATTGGCAATTGGACCTGGTGATATCAGGGAAGAAATTTATCCTAATGAGGATCCGCCCTCGCCCCCGGTGATTCCTCCGGTGGTGATTCCTCGGCCTATCCCAATGGTCAATATGGTCCAACCAACAGCAGAGACTGTACGTTTGTTGAAGGACTATATGATCTGGTTTAAGACTATCAATAAATTCAAGGGTCGTTCCAGTGACCTGGCATTGTCCATTTGGCTCAATATGTTCGAAAGCACCTGGACTGCCAGTGGAGCCCCCGTCGAACTCAAACGTCAGATCCTCTGGTTTTTGTTGAGTGACTCGGTCAAACAGGATCTGGATGGTCAGCCGACGGAATCATATGAAGAACTGGTGTCTGCCTTACGGCAGTTCTACGAGCCCATCACGAAGACTGCTGATGAGTACGCTCGCGAATTTTTCGAGCGCCAGCAGAAGTCATCAGAATCGAGCCATCAGTACATCAATGAACTTCGCATGCTTGCATGTAAGGGCTTCCCCACCTCATCCTCCAAGGAACGGGAACTGAAAGTGGTGGAACGGGCCTCTCGCGGTCTGAAGAGCTCCTTACGGGCAAAAATCGCGAGCTCGTTTGCTGATGCCCGTCATTGGATCTACGAACAACCCAATGACATTATCACTCGTGCGGTTCGTATTCTGAACTTGGTCGAAGACGGCGACCCCCAGTCTCAATTGGAATCGGTGAGCGCGATCCTCCAACAACCCAGTACGTCATCAGCTGATGGGGAGGAGTGTCCCTCCTATCTGCGGTCCATGAAACGCCAACTTCAAAACATTGAAAACGCTTTGGTCCAGCAAGTGGGTGGTGCCTCTTCAGGCGCTGAAGGGGAATTGGTCACCGCCGGAGCCTTGCTGGAGGGCCAAAGTGTGGACGACCTGGACCTCTGCTGTGTGGTGGATTACCAGAAGAAGCGAAACGCTGACCCCGGTGGTAAGGGACCATTTGTCTGCTATTATTGTGGTCGGGAAGGCCACATGTGGGAAAGATGTCCTGAATATATACGATCCATGCGAGTTTGTGGAAAAAACCCGCAACGTGGGGCCATGTTCCGAAACCGCCGTTTTGGCACATTGGTCATGGGTAATATGGTCGTGGCGGATGCCAACCATAACCAGAAATCGTCAGATGGTCAGGCATCTTCCAGGCAGGACAATTCTGGTGGCCGGTCCGGTGGTCAACGTAGGGGCAGATGGAGGGGTAAGAAGTCGGGTGGCTCTGGTAAACCTGGATCGGACAATCGGAACAACTCTGTCTCTGACGATCAGGGAAACGAGTAGAAGGGGCGCGGAATCCCCTCAAAGTTCCGCTCTCCCATTCCGTCAACGCCATCCAACCGACAAGGTTTACACCTCTGTCGTCCCGTCAACGTCATATACGTACATTTGGTGATGAGCCTCATCCTGTCGAGGATGAGCCTCTTCTCCGGAACGGTGCTGACCACGTGTTTATGATCTCCAGTCGCGGCTTACGTGGCGACGATTACCCGATGCCGACGCAGGACAGTGATAGCTCTGATGCTTGGAGTTGCATCATGGGCTTTTCTCGTCGGGAATGCCAACATTTGGTGTGCTCTGTCGAAAATGGTCAGGCCGACCAGGGCAAGCAGCGACAAAGCCGCCGACGGAAACCGGCGAATGGCCGAAATCCGAAGAAGAATCGTGCTGGTCGCTCGGACGATCAGGACTCGGTATCATTAGCAGCGGTGGACCAACCGTCCACTTCTTGCTCGAATCAGTCATCAAAATCTCGCTCTTCGAACTCGATTGGGGTTCAAGTGTCTTCAATGCGGAATAGTCCGACGCTTCAGCAGGCGCTCAAGAAGAGTCTTCCGGCGGACCCCAGTGCTTCACAAGGGGCTAGTGCCACGAAATCGGTTAAACCCCGGTCTCGTGACACGAGCCCTGGGGACCGCCCGTCGACAAGCAGCCGCCAACGAGCCTTTACAGGCAAACCAGCCTCATCGGACCAGGAAACTTCATCTCCTCAGGAACCTATTCCGAAATTGACCTTACGTCGTTCGGACGAGGGCAATTGGGACAAACCGGATATCCAGGTAACCCCGCCAACGCCCACCCCATCCGAACCAGACATCGAAATTGGTCAAACGCCTCCTATGGAGTGGGGTGACTTGGACGCTGATATGCTGCTAGCATATTGGGACAGTCTCGTGGGGGTCCCGGGGGGGTTTGGAAAAAGGAAAAAAAAACTCGAGCGTTCTGCTAAACGGCAAAAAGAAGCTACGAAGCGGGCATCGGAACATTTCGCTGATCGCATGGATGAATTCGAAGCGATCCTGGAAGCGTTTCTCACGCGTCCCAAAGGCTTTACAGCCTCAGTCGAGCCGGATTCCAGCGATAATGAGATGACTGTCGAACCGGAAGCGGATGTTGACCAACCGTCAACGTCAAAGGCAACTATGAAGATCAAGAAGTCTTCGGGTAAACGCGGAGCAGCAACGAATCGGGACTCGGTGAATTTGATTGATCCAGTGATTGGACCCACCGTCCGTCAGGTTCTGACAGGCGAAGAATCATTGTACGTAGCCGAATCCACGAAGATAGCTCTATTTCAAGCACCTTACGTGCTGGTCCGTGTGGGCCCGATTTCAGCGTTAGCGCTGGTGGACACTGGTGCCTCCGTCTCGCTGATATCGAGATCATTCTATGAACGGATTAAGGATGCCCTGGGCGTTCCACTCCTTGACGCCCCAATGCCATCAATCGCGGCCGGGGGGGGGGGGAAGGGGGTTGTCTCGTTAAACACCACTCACGGGGGAGGAAGGTTTCCGGAAATTTGTCATTTTTTCTAGAATTTTTTGAAGATAAGTTGACAACTTTCAAGACATTTTGTCGTGAAACATTTCAACTTTCGAGACATTTACGAAATATTTCTAGAAACATGACGCCATTGTCTAGAAAGTTCTATAAGCATTTCGAGACATTTAAAAATATTTCGAGACATTTAAAAATATTTCTAGACTTTTGAAACTATTTCTAGTAAATGGCAAGAAATAAGTCTCGAAAGATTAAAATGTCTAGAAACATTGTCTAGAAATATGAAAATGTCTCTAAATGTGAAAATTATCTAGAAACATTGTCTAGAAACATGAAAATGTCTCGAAATGTGAAAAATGCCTAGAAACATTGTCTAGAAACATGAAAATGTCTCGAAATGTGAAAAATGTCTAGAAACATTGTCTAGAAACATGAAAATGTCTCGAAATGTGAAAAATGTCTAGAAACATTGCCTAGAAACATGAAAATGACTCGAAATGTGAAAAATGTCTGGAAACATTGTCTAGAAACATGAAAATGTCTCGAAATGTGAAAAATATCTAGAAACGTTGTATAGAAACATCAAAATGACTCGAAACGTGAAAAATGTCTAGAAACACTGTATAGAAACATGAAAATGATTCGAAATGTGAAAAATATCTGGAAACATTGTATAGAAACATCAAAATGACTCGAAATGTGAAAAATGTCTAGAAACACTGTATAGAAACATGAAAATGATTCGAAATGTGAAACATTTTCTGGAAACATTGTCTAGAAACATGAAAATGTCTCGAAATGTGAAAAATATCTGGAAACGTTGTATAGAAACATCAAAATGACTCGAAATGTGAAAAATGTCTGGAAACACTTTCTAGAAACTTGAAAATGTCTAGAAATGTGAAAAATATCTAGAAACATTGTCTAGAAACATGAAAATGTCTCGAAATGTGAAAAATGTCTAGAAACATAGCATTGAAACATGAAAATGTCTAGAAATGTAAAAAATGTCTAGAAACATTGTCTAGAAACATGAAAATGTCTCAAAGTGTGAAAAATGTCTGGAAATATTGTTTAGAAATATGAAAATATCTGGAAATACGATTTTTTCCTAAATCTGTCTCATAAAATAGTCTCTGAACTTTCACGACAAATGGCTCAGGTCGGGGGGGGGGGGGTGTAGTGTCATTGGTTGTCCTGATTAGGCTACCAAAGATTTGATGTCGAAAAACAAGCTATTTCATATTATTTGTTCACGAGTTTTTTGAGCCTAGGACCAAAACTGCCCCCGCCCTTCAGATTTTTATATTTCGCTGCCATGGGCGCACCCAGGGGAGGGGTTTTGGGGGTTCCGACCCCATAGGTGTAACGGAGATTTGGGGTGGGGGAGGCTCCCCCCCAACATTTTCTGGGGGCCCCCTCTGGAGACCCCCACCACCCCCCCCCCCCCGGGACCCCCCAAAAAAGTTTGGCACTCATTTAGATGGGGGGGGGGGGCGATTTTTTCGCCTTGGTCCCCCCTTATGGTTCGAAAAAATTTTTTGTCGCCGATTTGGCTGAGAAGTTGCCCTTAGAAATCGAGGTCGCCCATCGAGGTCGCTGATTTCAAAAATCGAATCGAGAGATCGATCCGATCGATCGATTGATCAGTAGAATCGATCGATCAAAAAGGTTTTTGTCTCCGATTTTCGCGAAAAGTCGCCCCTAGGGTAATTCGGTGCCGCTGATTCCGAATCTGCAGTCGAAATTTCGATCCGAGCTGCCAAAATCGAGTTATTGTCGAATTTTTGAAAAATCGATGAAAATCGATGTTTGCGGGCGAACGATCGATTTTTATGAAATTTCGAGTGCAGATTCGGAATCAGCGGCCCTGAATTACCCTAGGGGCGACTTTGCGAAAATCGGTGACAAACAATGTTTGATCGATTTTGATCGATCGATTCTATTGAAAGATCGATCGATCGGATCGATTTCTCGATTCAATTTTTGAAATCAGCGACCTCAATTTACAATAAGGGCAACTTCTCAACCAAATCGGAGACTAAAAATTTTTCCGAACCATAAGGGGGGGACCAAGGCGAAAAAATCGCCCCCCCCCCCCCATCTAAATAAGTGCCAAACGTTTTGGGGGAGGGTTGAAAAAAGGCTGGGGGGGGGTTACCCCCCCCCAACCCCCCACCGTACACCTATGCCGGCCCCCCCCTTTTTTGGCCGATTTACCCCCCCGGAAGTTTTGAAAAGACAGCAAAAACTGAGCTAAAATTTCATGTTTTTCCAAAATTCCGTTGGAGGGGCCCCAAATCCCCGTTACAACTATGCTTCACACCTAAACAAATAGCCATGTATATATATAAGCGTCCTTTCACTAACGTATAAACGTATAGAGTTCAGTTCGTACCTGATTTCTAGTTGTGAATACACCCACTACGTTCATTCTTACAACAGGACATAGGTGTAACGGGGATTTGGGTTGGGGGCCCCCTCCCCGGAAATTTGCGGGGGGGCCTTTTTAGACCCCCCAACCCCCCCCCCACGACCTCCCCCCCTAATCTCCCCCAAAATGTTTTTCTATTTTTATGTCAAAAATCGCATTTTCAGCCATTGCTAATGCCAAAAAACATTCAACTATGAAGTAATTTTGACATTAGACATTGGTTTTGAACTCGAAAACTTGATTGCCAACATGTTTCTAAGTCTAAAATTGAGTCAGAAAGTCCATAAAACTTTTGAAAACGTGTATTTCACGCAATAATGAACAGTTGAAGCAAAACATTTGGACATTTTTGAAACATTTTGCAAAATTTACCCTAAAAATACCCGATTTGTGGCCAATTTTTCGCGCCTTCGGCGCGACTACCCCCCCCCCCCCAGTTGGGGGGGGGGGGCGGGGGCCCCCAAAAATTTTTGTCTGGGTTTTTAAACACGGCTGGGGGGGGGGTTTCCCCCCCCCACCCCCAATTACACCTATGCAACAGGATCCTGAAAACGTCCAAATTTCAGGCGGACGCTTATATGCGAACAAGTCACCAGCTAGAAGTATGCTGTCACTTAATCTCTAGCACCTAATTCTTAACTTATCTGCTTCCACCTATTTTAAAGCAACAAAGTATATCTTTACTGAAAATGCATATATATAGTACGTATTCAGCTTGAGCTTAATTAATTAAAATACGTAACAAAGGCAAGATGGATTAAACAAAGAATTAAAGGCAACAAAGATTAAAACATTCACAACAGCATTCACAACACAATAGTGAGCTCTAATAAATCTTTGACAAAACAAAGAATGGCAAGAATAAGTATATACGCTAAGAATATAAACACTTCTGCTAAAAATCTGCGTCATCCGTTTTTTTAAGTTGAAGAGAACGTTTTCAACGTCTGCCGGTTTTTTGCGTATACTGTTATACAAAGTTACAAAGCATCAAGTATATACCTAAATAGACGGGGTCGACTGGGAGCCCTACCCTCCCCCCACCAATAAAGAAAACCCAGCATAATACATCACAACCGGTGTAGACTTAGGTATCTATATACAGGATGGCGTAGACAGGAGGATAATCACTAGTTAATTGAGCCAGAAATTAACTTGTAATAACAAGATTTTATAACAGCTTATGGTATCCTGCATATATATATATATATATACTTGGGGTTTTTAGTGGAGGGTGTGGGGGGGCGCCCCCCCCCCTTTTGAGTCTCCCCACGCGACCTCTCCCCTCTCCCACTAGCCCCCCCCCACATTTTTGGGCTTCCCCCACTCACCCTAAGGTGCCAGAAATCGCCAAATTTTTAGGATTTTTGGTTAAAAATCGTCTATTTTGGTGCCAAAACTTAATTTTTGAGCCAAAACTTAATTTTTGAGCACTTTTAAGCTTACTGTATTTTTTGCATTTTTAGCTCATTTTATTCCACCCGCCACTTTTGGACGTCCCCCCACTAGTGCGGGGTGTCCCCGCTACTCTTTCCCCTCACTTATTTTTGCCTAAAAAACCCCAGTATACTCCAGCACAACCAGTAATCACAATAAAAGTATGTACATGCATATACGTAAAAAGTGAGGTATACAGACAGAGATTCGTTTTCAGAAGCCGATCTCCCCCTCCCCCCGATTAGCTACCGAAACCCACGCTTTCCATGTGAAATAAAGATTTAAAGCATGTGATTTGGCAAATAATTGGATCAGGATATAAAAACAAAGCTTCGACATGACCAGTGCCTGGCATTTTTGGATGGGGTGGTACAGCTTTTCAGTATATATTTTTTAAATTCTGAAGTTTTCTTTAAACCAAGCTCCTCCGACTAAAGAGATCTTTAAAAAGCAAGCCTAAAATATTATGTACACACACATATATATATATATATATATATATATTCAACTGGGCTTATTCTAGGAAATTTTCTTTGGGAGGATATCGTTCGCGAGGGCCTCGGGGAAGTCATGGGGAGTTTGAATGGAGTGCAATGGAATGAGCAAACACCCGAGTTTTGAAATTAAGTCTAGAAAGTTGAAAATTGTATATGTTTTATACATAGTTTCCGCTGAAGACGTAGCTTTTGCGCAGTATCTTGCAGATTAATTGGTAAAAACTCAAAATCTAGCAAAAATTACAGTACAGGCACACACAAAAAATTTTGAAAATTTGGCCTTCGAGCTTTTTTTCCAGGGAAAAGTATGGCATACACCAAAAGGGGCGCCCGTATTTTTAGGGGCTAGGGGAATTCATATAAGGCAAGGCGGGGTGGGGGTACCACCACTAGAATAATCCCAGTACAGGAGACATGCAAATTTTCAGTGCTTGAACTCCCGCTGCAGATTACGGCACACGCTGCGTACTGGGGGGTGCGCATGGCGGACTTTCCGTGGGGTTGATGGAGGGGTCCAATCCCGGCGGCTTTCCTTCTTCTTCTTCCGGCTTGAGGTTCCGTCACGGCTAAAATAAAGAGAATATATGTCATAAATGTATAACAACTGCTTTCCTTTTTGCACAATTCTTATTTGCAAATGGTGGGGCCAGACATGCACCCGAACCACCACTACTGGTACCTGCCGGCCGGGGCGTACATAACTTGGCGCCGTACCGGACCCGGTGCGCGGTAATTGGTTAATGGTTGGACAGAAATTAGGTATATATATGTAAAGCGTTCATATTAAAACGCAGCTATTGAGCAAGGCCAGCTATATACACTGCAGTACAGCAGGGCCCGAGCAGGGGTCAAAAAATTGGGGGTCCCTGGGCTTTTTCTAGGCGAAAACAGTTGGGGATGGGGAGGAGAGTGGGGGGAGCCCCCCCCCCCACTAATGGGGGGAACCCAAAAGTGGGCGATCTAAAGTGGTCTAAAAACTCTAAAAATGCAGTAAAAATAGCCTGTTTTCTACCTATACTGCTATAACTATGCTAAAAAGTGGTCAAAAATCGAGTTTGAGTACCAAAATAGACAATGTTTGAGAAAAAATTCCGGCGAAGCCGGAAAATTTTTGAAAATTTTGACCAAAAATCCTTAAAATTTGGCGTTTTCTGGGCACCTTATGGTGAGTGGGGGAAAGCCCAAAAAAGTGGGGGTGGGGCCGAGTGGGGGGGGGGAGGGGTCGAGTGGGGGGGGGAACCCAAAAAGTGGGGGGGGCGCTCCCCCCCCTTCCCCCACCCCCCCCCCACTAAAAAAAGCCCAGGGTCCAACGCGAAAAACATTCATACATGTTGGAGTAGAAACAAAATGCGTAAGTTTTCATTCGAGTAGATGAAAAAACTAATGATTTGTAACAATTGTTTTAGTTTCAAAATCCCAAAATTTAATCAGAAATTTGTCAAAACTTATGATAACGCTTTGCTCTAGCTTTGCTTTGTTTTTGGTCGGATCGCTGGAGACGTTGCCGGGTTACACCTGGTGCATCACTGGCTTTTTCCTAGGTCAAAATGGAATTTTTTGGGGAGGGGCGCCCTGGAAGTGGCACATTGTTCTAAGAGGCACAAAATGTTTTCAGAAATTGCTAGCATCTGCTATTTTTGCTGCTGATGTAACAATCTTTTTTTTAACAATCTTCAACAATCTTTTTTTTAACAATCTTATTTTTAACCAAAATTTAAGCTTAAAACGACTATCAAATGCTAAAACCTAAAAATTCGGGGATGCTATATTTGAAAATTTACTCTCAAGGCCCTATTTTGCGGGCACTTCTGAGTTATGCGGGAGAGGCCCGAATCCTGGGAGGGCGAAAGTCGTGGAGGATTTCTGTGGGGTCTCCTCCACCGCACCCCTGTAGGAAAAAGTCCGCATCCGTATCCATGGTATATGCTATTGCTGCTTTTAGAGCTATGGCGCTGGCCAGAGCAATGGCCAAACGGCTTAGGATGGCTGCAGTGCAGCGTGGTTCAGACTCTTCAGAAGAAGAGTCGTTAGCTTCTGATGACAGGGATTTGACCTACAGTGAGTCCGATTTGACCTACAGTCAGCGG
>JASAND010021821.1:0-15362 GCA_030248195.1 Trissonchulus latispiculum
ACGGATCCTGTGTAGTTTTAACCAATGAAATTGAGGTTTTTGGTCGTCGACAGAAATTAAAGTTAGTTTTTTTGCATAATTTGTGTGATACCTTAAGGTTTGGTTGGTTGATGTTCTGCTCTTAAAAATTGGTGCAGACAAAACTAAAGAACTTCGACGGGTTAAGCGACCGAAAGAGTAAAAGGAACAGAAATTGGAGCCGAGCTACCGGTAAAAGAATGACTGTTTAAGTTTGCTTATATTCCATATCATCAAGAGAGATCATTAATGAAGAACATGATTCTCAACTGCAAAATTTACCTGTATAGCGGTTTCACGTTTTTTTCGGAAAACAAACGTTAACACAGCACAACACAAACAAACACTACGTGAATTTACAACAAAGTACGTACCAGCGTTACCTAATAACTAATGAAAAGCACTGCATACTCAGTGAGCGTTAACCATATTTTTTGGTGACCGAGTGATTTTAGTATCCAGGAGATATGTATTACTGGCAAAACCAGAAGAAATTACTGGAAAATCCAGTATTTTTCGTGCTCGGGGTTTTTCAGGAGTCCAGTAGATATTACTGGAGAAACCAGTAAAAATTACTGGAAAATCCAGTATTATTGATGCTATTATACATATATTTGTATATTATGTATAATTTAATATATGAGTTCTATGTTAACCATTTTAAGACAAAATCTTACTAAAGGCTGACCAAAAAATTGGAACCGAAATGTCAGCGGCTGTCCTGAGTTATCATTTGAAGGTGGACTATATATAGTGTTTATATTTTTAGAATCCTCAGGAACCCTAGCTTTAGAAAATCCGGGAATTTCTAGTTTCATTCACGAAAAACTTAAAAATTTTAGGTTTTTCGCCCATTTTTTATCGCAATCAAAATTTTTGTTTTTTATAATCGAACAGAGTTGCTCCCGCCACGAATTTTTGCTCTTAGTAGCGTTTTCACGAAAATCTACTCAATTTCGTGAATTCCGAGATTTCAAAATTTCCGAATTATGAACATTCTCTCCAATTCCTAGCTCGTTTTATTAGAAAAGTTGCCCAGCCCGATAAGAGTTTTCGAGCCATACCCATCTTGTGGGTGTTGGACGAAATTTATAAAATCCGCCAATTTTGAAATCCCTGAATTTCGGAAATTGGGTGCATTTTCGTGAGGAGTTTCTAAGAGTAAAATTCTAAAGCGGGACCAGCTGTATTCGACTGTTAAAACCAAATTTTGATTGCGATAAAAATTGGGCGAAAAAACGAAAAATTTTAATTATCCGTGAATGAAATCTAAAATTTCGGATTTTTCCAGATTTTCTAAATCTCGGGTTTCTGAGGATTCTAAAAAGATAACATTATGTAGGCTACCTTCAATTGATAATCAGGACAGTCGCTTAGATTTTGGTTCCTAGTCTTTTTGGTCAGACTTCAGATACATGTACTTCATTTTGTAGATACACCAGAAGTGGATCTTGCACTTGAGAAATAAAAAATTATTAATTGTTTGTTTTTACAAAAATGTTTTTTCTAAACTTTTCACCCGTTTAGACATGTTGTGGTCCTATGCTTATTATATTATGGTAAAAGACAGATATTGTTATATTACCAATGGTTTGCATTAAAATTGCTCCTATATTTGGTGGCATATGTTTTGCGTTGATAATCAAGCATTTTTATTCTATGCTAGTAAATATGGTGGCTTTATTCTCTCGGTAACCCGAAAAATCAGTGGTGTAGGAAGGACAATACTGATTTTCTTTGTCCGCACATAGTCGGTTAAATTCTCGGCCATGACCGACAGGGAAGTTTGACCAGATTTTCAGCAAGATTATTTCCATAAATAGAAAATAAGCAATTTTAATCTAATTTTTGATTTTGAAATTCCTTGTGGTACGGCCTTTGTGAGACGTCGTCGGATCCCTTTAATCCCTATCCCCCTTCCCAAAAAGTTGGTCAACTGTCAGCGTTTATTGTAGAGATCAAGAGAACTTTAGAGCACAATTTATACATCGTTGGAATGCTCCGGATGTGCTCTATTTAGTGGTATGAGCGCGTTTGCTGTACAGCTTGCCGCCGTAAAAAGATAAGCTTAAAAGACAACCAAAATAACCGCATTTTGCAAATTATCGTAGTCTTTTAAGCTTAACTTTTTATAGCAGCAAGCTACAGCAAACCGCTTTGCATCACTAAAAAGAGCACATCTCGAGCATTCCAACGATGTATAAATCATGCTCTAAAGTTCTGTTGACCTCTTGCAATAAGCCCTTGAAGTTGACCAACTTTTGTTGGGGGGGGGGGGAGAATAAAGTTAAAGAGATCTACGTCATCTAAAGGTCTTCTTTATCCTAGTGGGTGTCGTGTGAGAATATAGGAAGCATTATATACATACAGTTACAGTTAGCTGGTGAGGTGAGCGACCCACCCTCTCAATTTAAAATTGCTTCGGGACCCAAAAAACTTGAAATCAGTTGTCCGGAGAGGTCAAGCGACTTGAAGTTAAAGTTTTTTCCAAAGTCCCCTAAACTTATCTTGTGGATTATGATTTAGTTTGTGCTGTGTGTAATTTTTTCGTGGAAGCTTTTGATACCCCCTATCAGCTATAGCTTATTTTAGGGTTATCTGTTGTCCAATGTCTGTAGATAGCTGGGTTGGCTAGTGAGATTTATGATAAAAAATATTTAGGGAAGTATATAGATTAAATTTTGCCCTTCACGCTCAAACTTTCCAATTTTGCTTTTCTCAGCACACTTTCTGACTAGCCGAAAATTTTCCACATTTCTCTAAGCTTCGCTAAAATTTAAACACTTGATTAATTAATAAGAATTACACATGATAACGAAATTTTGTCCATTTTATTGCAAATTATCTGATTCTCTGACTAGAGAAAGCCAGTTAATATTATCGGGAATGAAATTTGAATCTAAAAGCAGTGTGTAGGCGAGGCGAAATGAAAATATACGTTTATGTGATGATGGTAGGCTAGGGGTGATAAATGAAAATGTGTCTACACTCTTAGAAATACTTTAGTAGTTTCTACTGGAACAACTCCAGTACCTCAGAAATACTAAAGACTTTAGTAGATTTGACTGGATGGTGGAGTAATAAGTACTGGGGTAGTCCAGTAATAAGTACTGGAAATGTCTTAGTAAGAAATTACTGGTTTCTCCAGTAGTTTCTACTAAATATTTTAGTAACATTTACTAGATTTGAGTTATTCAACTTACTGGATTTTCCAGTAGTTTTTACTACTTTTCCCAGTACTATCTACTGGACTCATGAAATACCCCGAGCACCAAAAGTACTGGATTTTCCAGTAATTTCTACTGGTTTCTCCAGTAATATCTACTGGACTCCTGAAATACACCGAGCACCAAAAATACTGGATTTTCCAGTAATTTCTACTGGTTTCTCCAGTAATATCTACTGGACTCCTGAAATACACCGAGCACCAAAAATACTGGATTTTCCAGTAATTTCTACTGGTTTCTCCAGAAATATCTACTGGATTCCAAAAATATCCCGTGCACCAAAATTACAGGATTATCTAGTAATTTGTAATTTTTTCTGGCTTTAGCAGTAATATCTCCTGGACTCCTAAAATACTCCGGTCACCAAAAATATATACTGGAGTCTTTTAAAATATACCGAAACGCAAAACTAGTGGTTTTCCCATAACTGATTGATACTGGTAATGTCTACTTGACTCGTAAAACACTCTGTACACGAAATGAAATATTTGGCCGTTCCAGTGGTGCTTAGAGCAGACTAAATTCTACTTATACCTACTTATGCAATCTGACAGCAAGAAATGCTGGATTCAATTAATAATTTTTATTTCCAAAAGAAGTTGGCAATATTTCTAAGAATTTGTAAGGTGGTGATACCTTTTGGCGTAATCAACTTTGAACCATTATTCCTCATTTATTACTTGGAGTTAAGAATTCATTTCTATCAAAACATAGCTTAATATTTGTTCTTTTAGGAAAACAATGAAACTAATTTTTGCTTTTGCAGAGTTTGAGACGGTTTGCGTCGCTTAACAAGTAATGCAATATTTGATTTCTGCAAAAATGACAGCTTTCGGAGGGCAAAATAGGAAGACTGGCTCTATCTCACGATAGCGCAAAGCAAGAAAATCGCTTCAAAATGCAAAAATATAAAGCACAACGAGACCTTTCAAATGAATATAACTACAGTATATATAACTGTGCAACTTCTGTCCAATTTCTAAAACTGGTAAAAACTGTCCTGAACGCAAATATCAAATTTTTGAAGCGGAATTGTCCGGAGAGTGTTAGAATGCTAAAGGAACTTGTTTTGAAAGTTCCATCAAGTTGTTTCATCTGGAATTGAGCCGCCAACCAATGACATATTATTGTACCAAAAAGGAATCACCACCTTAAGTTCTTAATATGCCCTAACACGCGTTTATTATGTTACTAAATTTTCTAACAATTTAAAAGTAAGCTGCATTATTTTATGCTGAGAATAACATGAAGTCAGTCGTAAAGATGTCTGCATTTACTGCAAGTGTTTAAATTATAATGCTGATACATAGTAACATAGTGTATGGCAAGGTAGATACACCAGTAATTGGAAGTATCGGCTTTGCTGCTACAAAAATTTGAATCGTTTTTGTTCAATCCTATTAAAATCGAAAGCCAGTGAATTTTAAAAAAAAAAGAAAGGGGGAGAAGAGGGAAGGGAAGAGGGAAAAGAAAAAAAAAAGAAAGAAAAAAGAGAAGGAAAAAAGCAACGACGCACAGTCATTCTACGTAATCGATGCTAAGGCAGAGTTGCTGTAGAAAGAGGATGAGATGGGAATGAGAATTGGGATTAGGGAGAGAGAGAGTGGAAATGAAGAGATTGGATATAGATTGTATGTAAGGAGTCGATGAATTCAGAAAAGAGAAGTAAATTCCAAAAGGGATTTTGATAAATCAGAGAAAATTAAGTAATGATTAGGAGAGAGAGAGATAAATGATGTTTACATGTGGAAGCTTATCGGCTTTTGCGGTGCCGGAGGGAAAAGAGATAATTGGGATTTAGGGAGAGAGAGAGGGGAGAAATGAAGAGAATGATTGGATTTGGGTGAAGGAAGGGTGATGAAGAAAAGTAGAAGGCTAGAAGGAAGGAGGAGAGGGAGAAGAGGGTGAGGAAGGCAAAAATGTGAAGCAGGGGGAAATTTTGAAATAGGGGAGGAGAAAGGAGAAGTGAGAACGGAAGGAGAAAATAAAATGCGAAAATCACCATACGAGCCTATGGTTGAAAACGCGGGTTTGGAGGGAAAGGGAAAAAAATGGGGGAAGAAATTATTTAAGAGGGTGGAAATATTAGAAAAGGGGGAGGGAAGAGGAGAAGTAGAGAGAGAGTAAAAATAAAGAGAAAAAAGGAGGGAAGGATGGTGGGATTTAAATAGGAAGGAGAGGTAGAAGGAGAGAGAAGAGGAGGAGTAAAGGAAAGGGGGGGGTAATGGGTGGGGAGGGGGGGGTTGATCAAGATCCTATTAAAATATATTGAAAGCAAGTGAATTTGAATTTATGAGAGAAAAGGAAGGAGAAGGGGAAGGGGGAGGAGGGGGAGAAAAAAAAAGGGAAAGAGAAATGGGGAAGAGGGGAGGAAGGGAGAGGAGAGAAAAAAAGAGAGGGGGGAGGTTGAAAAGGAGGGAGAGGGGGGGGGGGAAGAGGGGGGGGAAGGGGGGAGAAGGGGAAAGGGAGGACGGGGGGGGGGTCCGAGGGGGTGGGGGGGGGGGGGGGTGGGGGGGGGGGGGGCGTCAAAGTCGTGCAAGGAAAAGAGAAAAGAGAAAGAGAGAAAAAAGAAGAAAAGTGCGAATTTTTGATAAAGTTCCAAGTTGCAGAGGTTAGGCTTTTCCGAGGAAACTTAACCGCCCCAGCTTTGGATTCGTTTGAATGCAGTGCTCGAACATGGCTTGAAATCATCAAAATTTTCATTGCCGGGGGAATTGCAGAAAATCTTTTTTTTTTGCAGGCGGGGATATATTTTTTTCAGAAAATGGGGTCGACGCGTTGAAGAAAAACGAGCAAGTTTCCAGACTGCCAACCGGCAACTGGACCCTGTCCCAAAAATAAAATGACGAAAATCACCACTTGGGCCATATGGCCCTTCCCGGGGTGAAAGGGTGAAAAGGGCCTGGGGGGTTTTATCAAAGAAAGTGAGGGTGTTGGTCGTCGACAGAAATTAAAGTTAGTTTTGCATAATTTGTGTGATACCTTAAGGTTTGGTTGGTTGATGTTCTGCTCTTAAAAATTGGTGCAGACAAAACTAAAGAACTTCGACGGGTTGCTGACTGAAAGAGTAAAAGGAACAGAAATTGGAGCCGAGCTACCGGTAAAAGAATGACTGTCTAAGTTTGCTTATATTCCATATCATCAAGAGAGATCATTAATGAAGAACATGATTCTCAACTGCAATTTATCTGTATAGCGGTTTCAATGCTTTTTTCGGAAAACAAACGTTAACACAGCACAACACAAACAAACACTACGTGAATTTACAACAAAGTACGTACCAGCGTTACCTAATAACTAATGAAAAGCACTGCATACTCATGAGCGTTAACCATATTTTTGGTGACCGGAGTATTTTAGGAATCCAGGAGATATGTATTACTGGCAAAACCAGAAGAAATTACTGGAAAATCCAGTATTTTTCGTGCTCGGGGTTTTTCAGGAGTCCAGTAGATATTACTGGAGAAACCAGTAAAAATTACTGGAAAATCCAGTATTATTGATGCTCGAAGTATTTCATGAGTCCAGTAGATATTACTGGAGAAACCAGTAAAATTTACTGGAAAATCCAGTATTTTTCGTGCTCGGAGATTTTCAGGAGTCCAGTAGATATTACTGGAGAAACCAGTAAAAATTACTGGAAAATCCAGTATTTTTCGTGCTCGGAGATTTTCAGGAGTCCAGTAGATATTACTGGAGAAACCAGTAAAAATTACTGGAAAATCCAGTATTTTTGATGCTCGAGGTTTTTCAGGAGACCAGTAGATGTTACTGGAGAAACTAGTAAAAATTACTGGAAAATCCAGTAGTTTCATCCCCCGAATATTTTTGGAGGTCCAGTATATAATACTGGATTATCTTGTTAAAACTACTGGACAATCCAGTACAAAAGTACTCGATACGCTGATGCTGCAATGAGACTATATAAGGGGATAAACGAACAAGTTTTCAGCGATCAGATTTTGGGCAAGTCATTTGTCCTGGTCTCTGCTTCTGTATCACCAGAAGTTAAGGGGCTCATTTTTGTAGCCGTTATGCACCTTCGTGGGTGCTGACGGCTGGGAGGGCAAAGTGGGGGATTTTCCAACGTTGGGAAAATCGTCCATTATGAATGGAGTGAAGGTTGAAACGCATACAGTTTAGTTCAGTGAAAATGTGTCCTTTCTAAAAATTCAGTAATTTTCATAGGTGTTCAGACTACATACATTAGGAGTCTAGTAAATATTACTGGAAAAACCGGTAGAAATTAATGGAAAATCAAGTATTTTCGGTGCTCGGAGCATTTTAGAAGTCTAGTAGATATTACTGGAGAAACCAGTAGAAATTACTGGAAAATCCAGTATATATTTTGGGTACGCAGACTGTACTAGGAGTCTAGTAGAAACCACTGGAGAAAGTAGTAAAAACTACTGGAAAATCCAGTATTTTTGGTGCTCAGACTATTTTAGGAGATTGGTAGAATCTACTACTGAGTCCAGTAGAAATTACTGGAAAATCCAGTATTTTTGCCCCCCAAAAATTTTTGGGGGGTCCAGTATATAATACTAAATATCTAGTAGAAACTACTGGAAATTCCAGTAGTTAGTATGTCAAAGCAGTAAAGTGTTCTACATAGTTTATCTAGTAAAGTTTACTAGCTATTTCCAGTAGTTTTTAAAATACTGGACTACTTTAGTAGGAAAATACTAATCGCTCCGCTATGTCTTTATCGCACTGGAGCACTTTAGTAGGAAATTACTAAGATTCCAGTACTTTCTACTGGAACATTTCTAAGAGTGTATGTGCATTATGTATATAGTAGTAGGCAGAATGAAATTACGCGTATGTGAGAAACGGAGAGCTTTCTTCTACATGTATATACGTACGGGTTGTCTTTAGTGCGAAAATGTTTTGAATGACTGGCTGTATTGATTTTTCGCTCTGCCGAAATGTGTGCATTCGTGTTAACGTAGATTCTATGTTGGAAAATTGTTATCTAGCCAGCAGTTAGGTGTTTAGCTTTTCGCTGTTGTTAAGGCTTTGAGTTGTTTTAGTGAGAAACGAATGTTCTAGAAAATTTGTGTATAAGTGGGTTTTTATTCCTGCTGGAGCAGGAATGTATAAAAAGGAAACTAATGTTTAGTGCATTGTGAGCCATTTCTTCATTCAGAAGCCCTATCTTCAACATAGGGCTAGCTTAGGCCAGTTTTTTTTGGTTTGGGGATTGTAAATTTGATATTGGAGCCTTTTTAAAGCGATAGAACTGAAAGCCTTTGCGCAGTCTTTGGCTGTCAGCAATCTAAACGATTGCAGATTTTTGAGCACTAGTGTAGCTTGGGAGCTACACATGGTGCGTTAGGCAGTGAAATAAGGTACTAGCTTGCGCTGTACACCACAGTTCAGGCCAATCATGGCATGGCAAGCATAGGCCTGTATTCCCTGATGACCACAAAGTTCGATGAGAATTGGGGAAAAATTAAGAAGCGGAATGAAAGTAATGGAAATTTTGTGCAGAAAAATTTTGTTTCCTTTTTATTTGGAAGAACGAATGTAAGTTTGTCACCTGTACTGTTGAATCCAATGATGTTAACTGATTGTATTGTGCTATGCTGAGGATGGCTCATAAGACAGCAAAACATTCAGTGAGATATTTCAAATGATAACAGCAGAGATGAAACAGGGTCACTATTGGCTGACCCGGTGACCCGGTGACCCGGTCGACCCCTGACCCGGTGACCCGGTGACCCGGTGACCCGGTATTTTTGAAAATTCAGGTTTAAGCTTGGAAAAATTAAAAATACTTATATTGGGGTGCGGTGAGTGTTTTTGATCTTTTTGGACATTTTTGGCGTCTATAATAAAACGTTGGGCAAACTTTTTTATTCTTTAAAGTAACAAAGGAAAGTATATATTGCAAGTAAGCGGAAAAAAATCAAAATTGATTTGCACGATTTCGCACGCAATGTGATGTGAAGTCAACTACATAACCTTTTGAATCAAACGAATTGGAACAAAATACTTTGCCAAAGTAATCACATCATCTAATTTTAGTCATAGAGCTTAACATAACTTAGCACTTTTGGGTTTTAGCATTATATTAGTAAAATATTTTATTTGGTTGAGGGTTTCACTCATCGGAGATTCTTTGGAAATATTTTTGCTTATGGCTAACTTTCAGACTATACTAATCAAACAAAACTTCATTAGTTCCTAGATAGTAAGCCATAACAAATTAGAAAAAGTGCAAAGCAAAACTCAGAATCTGTACACCTTGTTTTGCTGAGATTTTCCTTTTTATTGAGATCTGAAACACACAGTCTGACCCCTTCCCTCCAAAAATGATAGCATCGGCGAAATATCACCTACAGTAGATGGCGCATGGAAAATTTTAGATTTTAAAATGAAGATTTCTGGCTCTCAGGGACCATGCAATAGTTTTCATGTTCTAAGTTGAGATTCAACGCAATCATTGTAGTTTCAAACCTAGATCTAATCTTGACAGGACATTACAAATGTTTGTTTATGAGGACACTATAGCTACAAGCATTTAAAAAACTTAAGAATATTCCCATTGCTAGTTTTTGAATAATTATTAATTCCCATTGCTAGTTTTTGAATAATTATTAATTCCTATTGCTAGTTTTTGAATAATTAATAACTCCCATTGCTAGTTTTTGAATAATTATTGAAGTTTTCAGATGGTAGAAACTGGTAAAAATTCTAAAACATATCCTTTAACAGCATAAAAATTCCCCCAATCAAAAATACCGGGTCAAGACCGGGTCAGAGCTCCTGACCCGGTGACCCGGTGACCCGGTCCATATAGTGACCCGAACTGACCCGGTGACCCGGTGACCCGGTTTCATCTCTGGATAACAGTAGTTCGATATCAAAAGAATTAAGTTGAGATTAGTTAAGAAAAATGAAATTGTAAACTAAACCTGCAGCTTCTAACGCTTAAAGGACTTTCCGACAAAGACAATTTCGCAATTGAATAAAACAGGTCTACAAAGGAATACTGCCCCTTTTGGGGCCTACTTGTTTTGAAGTTTGCCGCCTTTTTTGTAGTTAACAAATTGCTAACTTCAGTGTAACTATGTTTATGGTAATGGAACCTCTGAACCTTGTGACAGTGTTTTTTAAATTTAGGTGTGATATCACCTGGAAAGCATTTTTTCTAGCTGGTTTTTTTGGCAACTGCACCAACGATGAAACTAAAATTTTTTATGAATTGTTTTTTCAAAATTAAGATAATATAAATTCAGAATAAGCACATATACATACAAACATTACATTACATACATTTCAGGTTTCAATTCTGGTTTGATTATGTATTTTGTTTTCGTTTGTTGATTGAACAGGTATTTGAATTAATTTGTGCGGAATTTTAGTAAAGGTGAACAATTAGCAAATCATCGTGCATTTGTGCATAACTCTTAGCTTATTGTGGAACGCTCGACCTTTGCATTAAACCCAACCACCTGTATCTTAATGTCTGCGTCAAAGTCCACCGATCCCAAAGAGGCTCCCCAAGCCAACAACCCAACCGAGCATAGGGTCCCATTTCAGACCTACAAACTGAAAACCCAGGGCACGGGCTACATTATCGACGGCTATGCCTTTATCAGGGATCGGATCTGGCATCGCAGTGATACCATGTACCTGCGGTGCTCTATGCAGCACCGCGATGGGTGCAAGGCGCGTGCTTTCATTCGTAGCGGCAGCACAGAAGCTGTGGTCACTTGCGCCGCTCACAGTCACCCCCAGCCCAACCTCCGGCGAATTCTGTTCGTTTCCCGATTTCGCACCGCCTCACGTGATCCGGCCCTCAACCATCTGAAGCCCTGTGACCTGTATGCCAAAATTGTGGATGAATTTATACCCCCCACCCTGCCGGCGGATGAAGCCACTCTAGTGCGGGCTTCCCTCCCGCCCCTGAGCTCGGTTCGTTCGACCCTAGACCGACAGCGAAAGCGGCTTCGTGCCGCCATCGGCGCGAAACCGGAACCGGTATCGAATTTCACGAATTCCGGAAGCGGTCCACCGGAATTCTCGGATGAGATTTCTCGCCTGCAGCTGAAGGAGACGGCCGCCTATCCGATTGGTTGGTTAATATTTTTACGGTTTTTTTTGTTGTTTTTGCGGTTTTTTGGTTTTTCAGAATATTAGCTTGTAGCTAGTTATATACCCAGTTATTACGTAGTTTTCACATATATCATGCAAGAAGGTTTGTGTTAGATTAGTGCGTGAAATGGTGCTCTATGTTTCGCATGTGTGTGTAGGAGAGGAGGTACGTATAAAATTGTTAGGGCTAAGTTGTTAGCACGTATACTATATATTAAATTTTTGTTTTTCATTTTGTTTGATCTGTACTGATTCATTTTTAAATTGAGTGCTCACATAAATTTTCAGCTTCTCTGAGTTACTATGTGAGCTTTTGAGATTTGAAATATATATAATTACGTATGTAGGATACTTTAAATAAGCATACATATATACTCATACATACTCTCTCTGAACTGTAAATTGTAATCCTATAATTTGCGTAATGCGTACGTATGTAATTTTGGCGCCAATTTCGCTTTCACTGATTCGACATCTGTCGTATCTGAATGATATGTACGACACAAAATTTCAAATTGCGTACCTACGCCACACATAGTGTTTCTCTCTCTCTCGCTGAGTATGTAGATGAACAAAGAACATGATGGAGGCAGATGCAGATTTATACAATACATATATACATGTACATACATATATATATATATATATATATATAATATATATATATATATATATATATATATATAATTATATATATATATATATATAATATATACGTATATGTACATGTAGATTGTGTCGACAAAGGATATTGGGTGTATGTTAAGCCTCCTCTGTCTATGGGGAGACTCCAAAGGGAGGGTACGCCAGATGGTTAGCGACGTAGGAAGGGAGCGATTTGCGCCAATTCTTTGTCTCTCTTTCTATCTCTCTCTCTCTCGTGTCTTGGTTGTTGTATTAGACTTTTCAGTTCAGTTGAATTGTCGGTCGTCATGACGATAATGCAAAGGCCATTCGGCTTTTCCTATTGGGCTCCGTTTGTGTGTCTCTCTCTCTATGTCTCTGTCGACTATGCTGTATATTGTCTCTGGGCTTTTACCAGCCTGTAGGATTTTTGTCGTCACCCCCTCTAGGCATAGGCAAATATTCATAGATCTCTTATTTTGTCGCCATGTTATGTTTTATATTGCTCGGCTATTAAGTTTTGTCGACATGTTCGGTTACTGCTCAGCTATACAGTTAAATGGATTTTCTGTTAAGAAATAGAATTGATTTTTTATATCCATTACAGTGTCTATCGTTGTTACCACTTTATATATATACCATTTCTTATATATATATATGCAATATTTTGTCTACAATAATATCTACCTACACATACAAACAAACAAACAAAGGTGTTTACTCGATATAAGATAACATACTATCATTACGGTTACAATTACGAGAAATATATGGTTAGATGATTTAAATTGTTGTTAGTAGGAACTAAACAAATCAAGAACAAACAACAAATCAAACGCATATATGTATGTCGACTAAATATAGAGCAGGGCGAGGGAGGATTACGTGATCAGCTGACCCCACGCCCCCTAACAAAACCTGATAAATCAACGGAAGCCAAAGCATTACTAAGTGTTAAAGCTTTGAGCTGTAACTATATGCGCAGGGAGTGAATTCCATATATATATTTTCATTTTCTTCAATATTTATGCATTATGATCTTAAAAATGACCACTGAGTATATATTATATTATATTATATACTTTACCAAGCAAAAACACATTAAACTAAACTGCAGAAACTAAACAAATATATACCTACGTATATTAAGTATAATTATAAACGACAGGAATGTTGTAGAAAGTTTATGGCTAAGTGTATACTTAGCCATACACAACTTAACAATATATAACAAGTAAAACTGCAATAAATTAGACTATGTAGATGAAATTTTACGGTTAAGCTGAGGTCTGAAATCCGTTTAAATTTATGGTTATAGTTGGTTATAGATGGTTATATGAGGTGCGCTGTTTGTAAGAAGTTCATAACGCTTGCGTGTATGTTATCTTGCTGAATGCTTTTCTAACTGATGCAAATGTTTAATGAGTAGGTTAGATTATGGCCAGTGCTGGTTTAGCTGACACCACTGACATTTTCAATAACTTTGTGATTTTTATAATTCGAAATTTTAAAATTTCAAAAACAATTGGGAGGTACAGGCAGGACCCACCCCTTGGATTATATATACCCCCGGCATTTAGTATATATAGCGGAATCGATCTAGCCAACCCAGCTAATCTATCCTTAAGTGGTTAGTGTTACCCAAATAGGGGGCACACCAAATTTTTGGGGTTGGAAAGGTACAGCAAAAGATTGATGCTAAATCGTTTTTTAAATTTTAGTTGTTACGTTAACTCCCCAACTATATGCAACCAAGGCAAAATACGATAATTTTTTGGTAAGAAAAAGTGTGGAAACTTGCATTCACAAACTTTGACGCTTATCGGATCCTTGGTGGTTTGGTGAACCCGGAAAATTTCTAGAGACCACTCCCCTTCCCCTAATCGATAAGGCGATGCGATGCGGTTCCATCTCTGATTAGTGATGGGTGGCTTTTCTGGGTGGGGATGTGCTAAACTGATGTTGGGACACTTAATCAGTAAATAGAGGGGTTAGCCAATACAGGGGGAAAGTATACCGCTTAATTATCACTTAGTACGTACTTAATTAATTTTAATATTTTTGTTTCGAGGTAGGAATCAGATGATAAGAGGCAGAGAGTTGGTCAACAGAACTTTGCCCATAGATTTAGTGTGACAGTTCAGAAAACCCTACTGAAAACATGGACTCTACTTCCGTGACAGCAGCAGCAGCAGCAACAACAACAACAACTTCTGATGCAACAACTGCAAGCCAGACCGTTTCGCAAACGGTTGCCAGAGAGGGCACCCTAAAACCGATCTATTTTCGATCCCAACGAGGCGGGATTAAGCTGATCCACGGCGGCTTTATCTACTGCAAGTATCAGGCCAAATCCGGCCGTGTCTACTATCGCTGTGAGCACCGTCAGTGCACAGGGCGTCTGGTCTGCCCCCAGGCGACCCCCCACGACGTTGTTCGGGTCCTGGCCCCCCACAGTCATGCGGTGGAGCCGGAGCGCGCTGCCACCCAACTGGCGCTGTCGCGGCTTCGGGCCCAGGCCGCGTGCTCGGACGAGCCTGAGGATGCCCTTGCCGAGGCCGCCAGCCAATGGCTACCGGAGGAAGCTCGCGACCTCCTGCCCAGTCAGAAGGCCCTTAGGATGCGGATCAATCGAGAACGGCAGAAAGCTGCGGGTGCTGGCAGCACCACCTGCGGTGCTGCATCGGCAGCTGCAAGACAGCAGGAATTGCAGCTGCAAAGACGGCAGAAACAGCAACAGATTGAGCGCCAGCTGTCACAGGGCTCCACAGCGGCTGCCTATCTGGCTGAGCTGACTGAAGGTGTGTTACGTAAACTATATATCTATATATATATATATATATATATATATATATATATATATATATATATATATATATGTGTGTGTTGTGTATATATAATATATATATTATATTTAGTGTAGTGAAATATTTTAACCGTAATAATGTTACATTACCTTATTTTGAGATTGGCTTTTTTGCAGAGATTTACCAGGGTTATTAGGTCCCGGCATAACAATCTAACACCACAACCTTACAGTTTTTAATATACATTTTTACGCAAACAGAGATGGAACCGTGTCGCCCCGCCTGACTAGAAGATACCCACCCGGTTTATTTGGCGCTGTTTTTTTAGCCCTGTATCTGCTTTTTTCCTGGGAAAACCTGTTGTTAGCTGAAGGCTAATCCTCTCGCTCAAACGGAGCCTTACCCTAGCCATTTGTGTGATGAATTTTGAATTGGTATAAATTGGGTTTAGGGGGGGGCCTGGCCTGGAGCTGGCACGGTTCCATCTCCGCAATAGTGGGGGTTGTGTTGGGGGGGGGGGTCCTAAATTCGAGAATTTGGATGGGATTTTTCCCGTTTTGAACACAGAAAATTAGTTTTGATA
>JASAND010021826.1:0-23628 GCA_030248195.1 Trissonchulus latispiculum
GGTTTCCGACGGAGGGTGGTGGGACGCCCCCTAAATTTTCGATATTATGCCATTTTTGGCCACTTTTTGGCCAAAAATCTCGGAGGGGGGTACAAGAAATCTGAAAATCTGGGGGGTTGTCGCCAAAATTTGTCATTTTGGTGTTTTAGATGGGGGGTTCCCCCCACCCCCCCCCAACACATCTATGCCTACCACTACCCCAAATTTTTGTGCAAAAAATGGCAAAAATCGAATATTTAACGGGTTTTCGACAAACTTGGGTACCCCTCCCCCCTAGGTTTTTAAAATTTGTTTTCCTCAAAATACTCGGCTACCCCCAGACCCTACATACCCTCCTCAGTGTAGAGCAGTGTAAAAACGCGCAAGACGTTGAAAACGATGCTATTTTGAAAAAGGCTAAACAAAATTTTCCAGTTTTGGCTTTTTCGAAATTTCCGAAAGTCAGAGGACCGAATTTTGGAGGAGTCAGAGGCTCCCCCCAAACTTGTTCTGGGGCCTGAAGGAAGACGTGTTAAAAACGAGAACAGTTAACCGGGCGGGATAGTCCCAACCATAGGTGTAAGGTGCGGGGGGAGGGGGTT
This sequence comes from Trissonchulus latispiculum, assembly GCA_030248195.1. Taxonomy (NCBI): domain Eukaryota; kingdom Metazoa; phylum Nematoda; class Enoplea; order Enoplida; family Ironidae; genus Trissonchulus; species Trissonchulus latispiculum. Next base: position 582 of record JASAND010021826.1, read on the forward strand.
GGGGTGGGGGGTGTCGCCCCCAGCCCTTTTTTTCAACCCCTCCCCCAAAACGTTTTTGAGGGGAAGTCCCCACCCCACCCCAACGGGCAAAATTTGGGTATTTTTAGGGTAAATTTTGCAAAAATGTTCAAAAAAAGTCCAAATTTTGGCTTGAAGTGTTTATTATTGGGAGAAATACACGTTTTTAACTGTATTATGGACTTACGGACTCAATATTGACCCTATTTTTTACTTGGAAACATGTTGGCAATCAAGTTTGCTACTTTAAAACCACTGTCTAATGATAAAATTACTGTATGGTTGAATGTTTTTTGGCATTAGAAACGGCTGAAAATGCTATTTTTGGCATAAAAATTGAAATTTTTGGGGGAGGGTTGTTGGGGGGTCCTGGGGGGTCTCCAGAGGACCCCCCCACAAAATGTTGGGGGAGTTTCCCCCACCCCAAATCTCCGTTACACCTGTCCCACCCAACACCCAACGTCCGTCCCCACAAATTTCAGGGGGGTTGAAAAAATGGCAGCCGTGGTATTGGGCTTTCCAGACTCGTATCGTGTTCAGTGCAAAAATACCCAATTTGTGCAATACAGCGGCACGCAGCGCAGTTGCATGCACCTCATGAAGAAAATCCTTCACCATCTTTTCCTTTCAATATCTGCAGCTGAACAAAGAGTTGAAGATACTTAAAATTTCCAAAAAACACTCATCGAATGTATATGCATATATACGTTAATGCATACCAGTTTTTTCAGAAGCATATATATTTATAGTCCTATATGAATAGGTACGTCAGCTGACCTGAAAAACGTAAACAGAAGCACTTGCCAAGAAAATTTGCTCCTTCATTGGCTAATTTGTCGACAACGTGACATGATCTATCTTCGCTCGTTTTAGACAGAATAGGAAGGGATACAATATTTTTACAATCATGGAATAAAACAAAATGACTGTTACTTCTAAATTGCAGCAGAGTCAGTGAAAATAGATTTGCTAAATTTATAGAAACAACATAACAACCTTATTAAAAATTTCTACTGTTCCTGATTTACTGCAATATTTGAAAAATATTGCGTGAAGCTAGCTCCGTGTCAGTCTTCGGATAAGCTCACAAAATTTCACACTTAATATTTAACATTAATAACATTAAATAAATGCACTTTGCTTCAATACGTCCAAAATTACCTGCAAAATTATATCAGATCACGAAACAAAAGGCTTTATTCATAACTTTAATACAATTGACATGAACAGAAATGTGCAGTTTCAGTGAATAAAAAGAGAAAGAATGATGTATATTATTAGGCATTGTTAACTTAATAAACAGAATATTGAATTGAATTTATATAAAATAATATGCTTGTTTGAAACGGTTATATTTCTGCGGTTTCCTGAATTGTTCGAGTAGTTTGTCCTGAAGCAAAAAGTGCCTGGCAAGCAAAAAGTGCCTGGCTTTTGGTTGTGAAGTGGGGTCTCTAAAAACCCGGAACCTGGATTGTAGCTGTTTAGAATCCGTATCATCATTGAATAGTATAGTTCTGGGTTGGTTAATCTCTAAACTCGACACATACACTCTTCCAATTTAGTAACCATGCCGAAATAATTTTAGTTTTCGGTCAGACTTGGCAATTTACTAAAACTAGGCTCGAATGTCGATATATACCTAAAATTTTATTTAGTATTTAGTATCTTATTACTTTTTTGGTAACGGGCCCGGTTTTAGCTAGTTCCCTGATGAGCCGTGTCATAGTGAGTGTTGAACCACTGTAGACAAAGGCTGACAATAAAAATTTTCTCAGAAATGCTATCTCTGGTGATTCCATTTAGGCACGTATTGTTGGTTGACGGCTCAAATCAAGATGAAATTTGGCCCATGTCAAGATAAAAGTTAGAACCCCCAGAACCCCCATGAGAAAAAAAGGAGGTTCTCAATTTTTTTCATGCGTTTGTATCCAGCACTCGGTGACTATGCTACGAGACTACGTTGCGGATCTATTCTATCTGAAATTTTACGTCACGATATGTTTATATTGTGTTTATTTGTATCTTAGTCATCAAATATGTGACATATAACTGGGGTGTACTTGGGGGGGGGTCTTCCTGGCTTCTCTCACAAATTTAGACTGAAAAATCTGAAAAGCTTGTGGAAATAACATTCAATGTGCACAATATGGGTGTCAATCGGATGCTGACGACAAGATGAACAAGATCGCAATATATATACATTCAGGCAACGAACCCACTTTTCAAAATCCCCGCACTCCCTAACCCTCAGAACCTCCAGCAAACACTTAAAACTAGATAGTAGAGGATCAAATCTCCTGAAAACAATTTCAGAACCCCCAGAACCCCAAGAACCCCCATCAAAAATTTGAAACTAAATATATGTAGTTACGGATCAAATCTCATCAAAAAGTTAAGAACCCCCAAGAACCCCCAGAACACCCATCAAAAAATGAAACTACACATAGTTATAGATCTAATCTCTACAAAAAATTAAGAACCCCAGAACCCCAATAACCCCCATGAAAATAAAAGGTCCAAGAAAAACAATTAGTAGATTAGAACGCATCAAAAAGTGACTTTTATCTTGACATGGGCCTGAAATTTGATGTAACTTCCCAAAACCAGTTTCAATAATTCGACATTTCCGTTCAGGGCAGTTTTTGATAATTTTTGACAGTTGAGTAGTACCTGCTAACCTGCATAGCTAGCTATAACCAAATTCGCTCAAAAGATCTCGTTGTGCTCTATATTTTTGCTTTTCTCTATCGCAAAATATTGCCAGATTTCTTATTTTGGTGTCCTAAATTTATCATGTTTGCAGAAATCAAACAACCTATTACCAAGAGTACATAAATAAGAGTATGACAAGAGCCACACTCTATGCAGTCAGAGCCAAAACTATGCTATGTTCGCTATCGGCTTACCCCCTCCCCAAATTGACCCCCTCTCACTCCGCCCCTATATGGGTACAGGGTCCAAACGGGGGTACGCTCACTCGCTCTATCTTTATGTGCTTAAGCTCAAAATCACAAGCAGTACGTAGGTGTAATTTGTGTCTGTTTCGAACTTTAGAACACAAACATAGCGGGCGAATTTGCTTTGTTCACTGGGTCCAATTTGGGGAGGGGGTATGCCGTTAGCGAACAGAGCATAGTTTTGGCTCTGATAAGAGAGAGCTTGCCAGTTGTCACACTCTTATATTATGCACTCTTGCTATTACTTCTCAACTCAAGTAAGCAAGTCGTAAGTTTATCTTACATTGTGATATAAAAATGGATTTTTAACGCCAAGTAATGAATGACTAATAATGGTGTAAACTTAATGTCTCCAGAAGGAATCACCACCTTAATCATAAAACCAGTCCGCCCGATTAGGCCACCTGCATGTTTCCGATTACTGGTGTTCGGGTTAAACGCAGATCGGTTGCATGCATGTCCGATTTTTCGACCACATCCAGTTCCAACTCAACTCAGGATTCGGTAGTTTATCTATATAACTCTAAAAGGAAAGCGAATCACATATTTTAGGACCACATTGTTGCGTCCTTTTGAAATCTTTCGAATGTGCAGAATTTCACCTTTCACATTTCTAAACTCACAAAAATTTGAAAAACAATCCGGCACCTACATCAAAAATGGTATGTCTTAAGGTGGTGATTCCTTTTCGTGTCATCAACTTTGAACCCTTCTTACTCATTTGTTACTTGGAGTTAAGAACCCGTTTTATCTCAAAATGAAGCTTAACATTTTCTCTTTCTAGATGAATACAATGAAACTAATTTTGGTTTTTGTAAAATGTTTTAACGGAATTTTAAAGTAGCGCAATTTTTAGCCTAAACTTTTTCGTGAGGCATCGGTTATATAATTCGATACAACTATTAGTTAGCTGGCGACCCTCTTTTAGTTTTCATGAAATCGCTAATGGATATGCAGAAATTAGCTAAAATGTATGTACGACCTGGCTTTTCTGCCTTTTCCCCCACCCAACTTTGGCAAGCATCACTTTAGCTAAAAAGCAGCAATCGGGGCAAGACAGGGTCCCTGTATACTTTTGTGTAAAACATGTCTACGAAGTGGCAACCCAATCGCTGTCAACGCGAAAATCGGGGATATCTCACGATAGAGAAGAGCTACAAACTTGTCGAATAAATATTACAATAGCAATGCAGCAGTAGCTTAGCTGTAGGAAATCTGCCCTGAACGGAAGTGTCCAATTCTTAGAGGGAATGCGCGCAAGATGTTAAAACGCCAAACTTAGTTTGGAGTTTAATCAAATTTCATCTTGATTTGAGCCGTCAAAATGTGCCCAAACGAAATTACTACCTTAGGCTGACCTACAAAGCCTACATAACAATAAAAACCGCAGCGACCTTTATTGTGCAAGAAACATAAGTTCAAACATTGCAAATATACCGTCACCCAACTGCACAATCGACTAAGTAATTTGTGTAAATCTATACAGTATAAATGCTATCACAGAACCACAAGGTGAGATATTTTGGCAAACAATTTTTGCAGAGCACCAGTTTTCTAAGTACTTATCTTCCCTTGTGAATCTGCCTACATCATAAAACTCAGTACAACAATTTTCCGTTACATAAACAGAGCACAGTTCCGTTAACCATGAAACTACGGACACAGAAAATTCTATTGTCCCATTTATTTTCTATCACCAAAATCCTTCAATTCTAACTGTAAACTCCAACGCACGCAAACGGACAAATCTAATAACTCGCCTCACTTTTGAAAAAGCGCTTCGAAGGAGAAATATAGCGGAGTATGACTAGCCACTGTTGGGCAGACAATTCCGTTAAGACATAAAATTATACAGACCATATCAATAAACTTTGAGATCAAAATCTATATACGAGTTCTTTAGGAAAGCCGAAAGCGGTAAGAAATTTGATCGGTAAACGTGTAACGATTTTAGGTGGCAAAAATGCAAATATATTATTCTCAATATACACAGTCCTCCAAACAATTCCCGATACCAAATACCACTGCCTCATCGCAACGAAATGTAGTTTTGTAAATCTGTCTAATTAAAAATCGATTCAGCGAAAATGAACAGATCTCACCAAAAAAGCTTTCAAACATTCTGCGGCCCCAATCCTTCAGCAAACCAACAACTGTTATGCAAGTCAACAACAACAAACAAACACCTAATCCCGAGACTACACAAAAATGGCAAAATTCTTTTAGGTACACCAGACTAGACACACGCAATGCTGTCCTACACAACATCAGACGTACAAATCCCACAACAATTATTGATTAATTAATTAAATAATTAATTAACTAAAAAAATGGAACAACGGCAAAAATAAACTTGCAAATACAAATACAAATTGTCCGCCAAAGTCTTTTAAGAGGAAAAATTCTAATCACCAAAAGGGACTAAACTGGCAATTTTATTTACAAAAAACTAAAATATTTTTGAATCAAAGAATTTAAAATTGTCCTTTCAAATTTCAAATAATATTCGTACCAAACAGTAGGCAAATTCAGAAAACCCAAAAATAACATTAACATACGTAGTACTGCAATAATAATTAACACTTAACAAACACCTGACACAATTCAAAAATCACAAAAATTAAACAGGAAACAAATTGACCAGATTCAAAAAAAGCCAAAAATAGAATTGACCAGAAAGTAAAATAGTTGGAAGAAAAGACGAGAAAATAAATACTGAAGCACAGAAAGATGACATACACACTTCAATGGAATGTATGAAACAAAAAGAAACCATAACTGGTTTAAACTGGAATGCACTAACAGATAGCTATATGATAAATGTGCACAAACCAATATACAACACCTAATGTGTGAAGTGAAACAACAAGTAACAAAAATACCACAAGGCTTCTGAATCTTAGCAACCGCTAGAGTGGGTAAGCGGCCGCATTTAATTACCGCATTAATTCAATTAATTTAATTATTTTATTTATAGCATCTGAAAAAAAAGATTTATTTCGTCGTCGTCTTCAGATTTAGGTTCAGTTCACTTTTTCAATATATAATTGTAAAGACGCAGCGTGAAGAGATAACACAATGTCACATACATGAAACCGCCAAAAACAGACATGATAATAACATTAGACTGCATCTACAAAAGAAGACAAAGCAAACAGAAAAAATATTGGACAAACACCGGATCTATGTACACAAACGTTACTTAATATACGTACCACCCTAATTTCAAACGAAAAAATTCAAATACACATATTGTGTATCCAGACATAAGTTACTGACAAACTCAATTAAATTTGCCTAAATCCAGAATCATGTAACTTCAAACATTTTTGAAGTTAAAAATTCACTCTAAAATGCCCACAAAAATGACAAACTTAATGTTAGCTTAAACTTAAGTGCAGCAATATCCGAAAATATTCCAACTACAATTCCACAAAAGGCATCTCAGGCAATTATTTAACTACAAATTTTCAATTAATAATTATTTAAATGTTGGTAACCCAGTGATATCTAATTCTAGCACAACTTCAAAACAAAGCATAACAACCATGTACTAAACACAATACTATATAGGCCACCAATTAAAATACTGTAGGCGTCCATTATAATTGTACCTGTACATAGCATCAGACATAACATACGACTTACGATATTGAGCGATAGTTGACACAAATAAGAATTCCGGAAATAAAAAAAAATTAGAACACCATTTAGAATAAACTGACGTTTAAGTCACAATTTTTAGGGTCTTTTCATCAAAAATTCCATTGCCACAAAGACTTAATTTAAAACAATTAACAAACAGGTAAATACTGAGAGAAAGATGCAATAAATGCGCAGTATATATATAATCTTACCAAACGTATACGTACATGCGTACAGAAATTCGCAAAAGAGGCACATGATATTTAAATTGTATTAAGCATTCACACTGCGTAATTGGCGACTCAAGAAAGAGAAACTGTATTGATAGGGTGACAGGTAACCGCGGGGGAGAAGGGTACTGGGGACCACCGGGGGGGGGGGTGGAAAATTAAAATTCATCATCGGAACTGTCCCCCAGGAGCATTGTTCGATCAGTTTTCAGTTCATCAGCAAGATTCTAAAACACAAAAAATAAACGGAGAATTAAAAGCAAACAAAGCCGACCATACATAGGTAGTAAATACCTCATGTCTGATTAGCAGAATGCACGTGTGCGTACGTACCACATGTATACTGAGTCATACTTCAGTAGATAATTCTACATCATTATTCTACCAGTCAGAGCCTATACTTGTACCCGGTATTTCCATGACGATGATGTGACAAACGTATATTATATACAAGAAATAAAAATGCTCCTCTGGAGCATGAAAAAAGTAATATGGGTGATGGTGGTGAGGTTGCAAAATTTTCCCCTTTCGGCCTTTTCCCAGGCTCCCGAGTTTGCGGTCCATGAAGGACCGCATTCAATGACAGATCGAGTCGGCAGTGATACTACATAACTGCAGCCTCGCCTGGTTAGGCTATATTATAATGTCAGTGCCGTCAAGCTATGCTTGCCTCAGTTGTTTTCTTTACTATATAATTGCTGAGGTAGATGCACTGATGCCTGATGAGGCGGACGCATCATCTTCAAAAATTGTGGCTTGAGGGTGCCCGGGTGGTGCCACGTCGCCAGTAAGCTGGTTGAATGTCCCTCACATCCTCGGAGTACGTCCATTCGTCCGTGTCAGTTGACGGCGTACTGGTCATGTCTAAGACAGCAGGTCGGTCGCACAAGCCATGGAGGATCAGGACCCACATCCCCCTTAGACCTAGTCGGTCGCTTCCTTTTGGGTCACTTGATCTGACTGCAGCATCCGCTAAGTATAAACCTGCCGAGACTGACCCCCATATTGCCTCCGGGCAGAGTGGACGAGAACAGACAGACAGACAGACAGACAGGTTGCAAAATCAAGAGAGGACTAGTCTTAAAAATGCTTAATATGGGGCTAGGTTCAAAAAAAGAGGACTAGGTTGCGAGCGAATTAATATGGGCACAGCTTCGCCGAACAACCCATATTCGCGGTTTGTAAATGTAAATTATTTTGCATATCCACGATACATTTAGTTTATAGTTCATAAATAACCTACATACAGCTACGGTATGTGTTCGAGCTTTATTCGAACTTTTATTTTAGCAAACGTGTTCTTCAATAAGTGCTTTATACTAACCAGCGCATTTTACGTATCCATTTATACGGAAAATTTATAGTCAAGAATAATTTAGGACTCTCCGACGATCTTCTATTTCCTCCTGACTTGGACCAATAGCTTTAGCATCATATCCTTAGATCTCTTCTAGTAGTAGAGCCAGCCGTAGTTCAACACAACAAAATTATGATAATTTACGTATATATTCCTAGCTAGTCTAACAGTGCATGCAAACAGCTATATATATTCAATGAGTATTCAACTGCTTAAATTTTTTATTGACTGACATTGATAGTTCTACGCTAAGACAGAACGTGAAATCCCGCGAATATGGGTTGTTCGGCGAAGCTGTGCCCATATTAATTCGCTCGCAACCTAGTCCTCTTTTAGTTTTGAACCTAGCCCCATATTAAGCACTTTTAAGACTAGTCCTCTCTTGATTTTGCAACCTCACCACCATCACCCATATTACTTTTTTCATGCTCCAGAGGAGCATTTTTATTTCTTGTCCTTCTGTCATTTTAAAGGATCCCTTTCCAGCAATGCGGTAATGGATACAAAGCAGCTTGAACAGTGCCGTAGGTAGAGCAGAAAACTGACTATATAAATATACAGTACCACTGACTTCTTACCTCCGCCCCAAGCTACGGCCGCTGCAAACTCTGTATGTGGGTGTATGAGGAAGTTTTTCACCTCCACAAAGAGTTCGACAGTATGCCCGTCGTGTTCAGCGACACGGATTCACTATGTGGATACCGCCATATGGCCGAAAAAAGTTGTTTTAGGCGGTTTGACCAGTGGTCAGTACGCCCAATAGATTGTAGTGACCACTGGTCACTTCCCTCGATTTCGGCAATATGCCCATTGAAACGAGCATAGTGGATTTACAATATATGCCGCTAGCCAAAACGCCGAAAAACGCTGTTTTAAGGGGGTTGACCACTGGTCAATAGGCCCCATAGACCGTAGTGACCACTGGTCACTTCCCTCGATTTCGGCAATATGCCCTTTGAAGTGAGCGTAGGCGATTTACAATATATGCCCCCAACCAAAACGCCGAAAAGCGCTGTTTTAGGGGGTGACCACTGGTCAATAGGCCCCATAGACTGTAGTGACCACTGGTCACTTCCCCCGATTTCGGCAATATGCCCATTGAAACGAGCGTAGTGCATTTACTATATATATGCCCCAAACCAAAACGCCGAAAAACGCAGTTTAGACTGAGTTTTCCCAACTTTGACCCTGGGCGAGGAACCACGGGAGCCATGCTGACCAGTGGCCACTTCGAGCGGTATCGGCAGTATGCTCATCGTTTTCAGTGACCCCGATTTACTATATATGGGTACCACCCCAAGGCCGAAAAACGCCATTTTTGGTGACTTTTACGCCATTTCAAGTAAAAGTGGGACTTAGAAACTTTTCGCCCAAACAGGCCAAAAAAATGCAAAGTTTGGGCACATCTCCTGAAAGCTAGGGAGCAAAATTAAAAAATCCCCCTCGTTACTTTATGCACCCCTACTGGTAATTTTCAACAAAAGATACTAGACCTCTCCAGCTTCTACCCAGTTCTAGAAAAGTGTGACCAAAATTTGCGAAAAATAGCGAAAGTCCGACTTTGGGACCTTGGCACAGAGCCAAAATTGGCCAGGTGCCAAAATGACCAAAAAAGGTAGCATGGGGGGATCCTGTCTACCAACATATAATAGTAGTATGGTGCCAAAATGCCCACATCGTCCAACACTTCGCCGTAAAATGCATTTCCAATAAGCGTTATTCACCGAGAAAAAAAACAACCGCACGGTAACTATCGCCTAGTGCAAAAATTCGAAGTTTCGAATTCGAACCAAAAGTATGGTGGTACTTGTAGTACTACTCGAGTTGTTTACGATGGTAACCTTTTTACCACTCCCGGACCTCTAATTAGCTGGCACCAGGCCAACACGGTCTCCAGGGGGCCGCGCAGACGCCTTTACACCCATATTATGTAGGGGCGCTATCGCGCCTCTACATAATAGCAAGTAAAGCCCACAAACGAAGGAACCATGTTGCAAAGCTCATTACTTGGTAATACTGTAATTATGGTAGCGAGGAGTAAGGCGGTATAGTCATGGGAGGGGGTGGGGTTAATAGGGACTGAAACAAGACATGACTCGCTACAGCGTACAGCTAGCCAGGACGATTTATATACCAACCTGTGGGGCTGCACTTGACCTCCACTTTCCTTTCCACACCTGAAATGAGTTAGCCCGAAAACAGAACAATCTTTGTTATCCCACAAATATAGGATAACAAAGTTAGTGGTGGAGGAAAAGATGGCACCAAATTTATTATGGTTCCAAAATCACACAAAAAATAGCCGTCCCATAGTCATCCATTGCCATTTACCAGGGGTACTTTTTGACAGCAGGTTTTCCCGAAACCGACCACCCTACCAGGATTTTTGCTTCCCTCTCCCCCGGGATTTTGTGGGTGTCCAAATAGGCAAATTTTCAGAAACATTTAGCTTCCACCCCGTCCCGGCTAGCGAGTATCTGGGCGGGGGAGGGGGAAAGGGGGACCTACACGTATGCGGCGACGACGTTTCTGTTTCGCCTGCGAGCGGACGCAGGCTCGGACAGTGCAGACCAGGGCCACAGTGACCAGGGCAGCACCGATTCCAATGATCACCGGTAGCACCACACCGGACACATAGGGCTGATCCAGCAGTTTCATCATGCGCTGTCGCTGCAGTTCCCAGAGGGTAGAGTTACCTAAACACAGAACAAATTGAAAAGATAATTACGCAGAGATGGCCGGAGCCTAAAAACTGGGGGGCAAACAGAGACCAGTTGCAAAAACTGTTCTCAAAAATTCCCACATTTTGTAGTAGTTTCAGGTATATACACATACTACTACTATTCTTTCCATTCAAATAGGTGAGGAAACTTTAAACGCTTTTTCACAATTTATAACTCATTTTTTCTAGCAAAACTTCAGGTTTGATCAAATGGTGTCAAAAATGTACAAAATTTGGACTAAAAAAGGTTAAAGCGGTTCCGGTCGGGACCAGGGGTCCCGACAAACAATCAAGAGTATGTACGAGTAAAAGGGTGCATTCACAGTATCAGACACAACCAGAGGCGCGTAGATGCGCGTCAACGCGCGTCTGTAAGCGTGTGGGTTTATACAGAAACGCACGAATACATTACAATACGTTACGTTTGTACGTTTGTACAGTTGTACGTTACAATTAGTTCTAAACGCGGTTAAAACGGCATGTTACAATCAGAGGCGTCGACGCGCGTCACCGTACGTTCGCGACTATGAATGCACCTTGAGAAACTCTTGCACTAGTACAAATGATGCTAGGCATGTAATAGAAAGCACAATGCGCTTTTTCTACTACATCCCCAACGATACGTATATATATAAAAGCTGCGCAACAAAACAACCCTGACAGCAACCTTTGGAACAGCTTGCCTGGGGACATTGCTCTGGAGATGGATCCCACCACCTTCCGACGCAGAATTCACCGCCACCTACTCTACAACAACTGATCAGCCATGGCTGTCTTCATCTTAAAGTATCTTAAAGTAAGTAACCTATGTAGATAGATAAGGCTCAGAAAACAAAAATGGAACCCAACAAAATGTACCCTCATACCAACCATTATTTGAGTCAGACACTACCAACAGGCCATGACTGTCCCCCGACTTCAAGTGGCGTCAGCGTCCGCCGATAGTGACGACGGCTCCTCCACCCGTCTTCAGAGTCGTGGTGGAGACGACCGAAGGCAACTGGTCGGACGCTGCGGCAGATTCCTAGAAAAAGCGGATTTGACTTCAATTTTCATACATTGTCTTTTCCTTACTTTTCTATAATTGTGCTAACTCCTGGTTGAATTTGAACTCTATGCAACCCTCAATAACCCCATATATGTATACATATACATACATACGTACATACGTATATATATATGTATATATATATATATATATATATATATATATATAAAGTAAATGAAAAATGCTCTCTCGTGAGCATGAAAAAGTAATATGGGTGTTGGTTATTCTAAAATCAAGAGAGGACTAGTCTTAAAAATGCTTAATATGGGGCCTAGGTTCAAAAAAAGAGTGGACTAGGTTGTGGGCGAATTGAATATGGGCACAGCGGCGTCGAGCAACTCATATTCGCAGACTGAAAAAAGTTTTATACATAATTATACATATATATATGTATACCAGTGTTCAGATTTAGTTACGGTGCGTAAATAATACACAACTCTGATAAACGAGTGTTAATGGAAGTAAAAATTACTTTCAATAAACTCTTAATATTCACTGTGCATTTTAACCGTTTACAAGAAATGTCTACATATATTTCAACAATAATTTCAGGGCTCTCTCCGACGATCTGCTATTTCCATTAAACCGCTAGCTTTACAATTACCTATAGCCTTGGTTTTTTCTCGTTGCTTGTCGTAGTCAAGGCCGCACTTCAAGGGGTCTAGACCCCCTTCTGGGATGACAAAATGGAAAATTGTTGCTATTTTTATGGCAAAAACAGCTATTTTTAAAAATTTTATAAATTATAAAATTATAAATATATATAATACACCTATTGCAAGAAATAAAAGTCAAATGTACTGTTTTGGAGACTAAAAAATGCAAAAATTCTTCAACTTCTGGGGCGGCGGACCTGGTCGTTGTCCAGCACAACTAAATTACTATATATATAGCTTATGTACATATATATATATATACATAGCTAATCTAACTTTCTATGCAAGCAACTTGCAGCGTTTGTATAACTGCTGGAATTGTTACTATTGACTGTCATTAATAGCTTTGTATATGACAACCGCCATGGCGAAGCGTGAAAGCCCGCGAATATGGGTTGCTCGGCGAAGCTGTGCCCATATTAATTCGCCCACAACCTAGTCCTCTTCTTTCTTTGAACCTAGGCCCCATATTATATAAGCTTATGCCCCTTGGTCTTTTCGGAGCCTCCAAATAAACCTTGTTGTCCGGAACACTTTTAAAACTGAAATATCAGCCAACCAACATATTTGGCCTTGGCGAACATATTATTCAATTCATCCCCTTTTTCGCTACCAAAATGTCGTGGAAAGACAACCGAAAATTTTCTTAAATCTCAAATTTTGTGACCTCGAACGAGAATATCTCTGTCCAAGTTTGATCTCGTACTCCAATATTTCGTCGTGTTTTCTAAAACATAATGGGGCGCGTGAGCATGACTATGTGTATTCTGTCTAAAAATGTGTGCGAAGTCCATGACGATTTTGGACCCAAGAGACCCCTCCGCTAAAGGGTATACCTAGGGGTGGATACATCTTCCGAGAACGCTACGTAATTTTTTGCATGAAGTCGGTAACATATCATAGTTAACAGTTAATATATAAGGCTGATTGGCTGATTCCCATGGCATCCCCCTGATTCCCAAATAGAAAATTTCGTTCATTTTTTCAAATTTTAAATACGTCCGTAGGTATAATAGCAAGGTTAATAGAAAAATCAAAAATCGTATTTTGCTGCCATTTTCGCAAATGAAGTCCGATCGAAATAATTTTCGTTTGTATCAACTGGTAATGACCCCTCTAAATATGGTGCAGATTTCATGCTGATATAGCCCTTGTATAGATAGAGGAATAAAAATGGTTTTGGTTTTTGTTTTGAACCAATCCACAAAAATATATATCACGGGATCGTATGTAAAAATCACCCACGGATCTAATCTAATCTACAGCTAGACAAATTTTCTTTTCATGAATAAATAAAGCATAGTCCATAAAGTCATTACGTATGTAAAAACTTTTGGACCCTTAAGTTTCTTTTGAAACTTCGGTTTTCGGTCCTGGGTCCCTGGGGCCAAAGTGGGTACCATGACCCTTTCCCTTAACCGTGCTTATTGACTCCAGGAAGCTAGTAATACGCTTATTTTGTGTTCTATTGCTCCTCTAGTATAGTTACAGAAACTTGTGGGTGATATTCTTGCGAAGAAGTTCGCAAAACAGATCACCCGCGGCCGCGGGGGCCAGCCCAGAGGTGGTCATCGCAAGGTATCCACTACATGGCTAGATGCAGATGTTACAAGCATTGGGTTAGATAAGCGAAGTCCATAGTGAGCAATAGCACAATTTTCAATTTTGGTCCGGTAGTTGTCCGAGGGCCGGTTTTGGGATGGGTCGGCCATTTTAGGTATTCTGGCCATTACGATGCAAAACATTTTCTAGCTGTGGCTTGCTACTAATCGTTAGGCGGTCGATTTTTTGCGAATTTTAGGGATGGTGTTTTGTTAGCCTAGCTATATTTTGGAAGCTCTGACTCTTTACGGGGAAAGCTACAGACCTAAACTTTGCACACATATAGCGTTTCGGGAAATAAAACCCAAATTTCAGATTTTTCGACAAAAATCTTTAATGCAAGGACAAATTAAAATTCTAACGAGAACTGCCATGACGCCTTGCGAAGGGCTTCAAAATGAGCTATAAACATCCTTTCTAGCTCTTACCGTTAGTGAGAAATTTTCGACGAAACAGATGGGAAAATTTTTTTGGGGGGGGGGAAGGGAGAGGGGGGGGGGGGGGGGGGGGGGAGAAAAAACCCAATGCGGGAAAAGAAAACCCATATGCGGGAAAAGAAAACCCATCCTGAATTTTTTTGCTAGAAGGGTGCCAGAACAATTTTGACTGCACCATCCGAAAGAGCGGGTTGATTTTAGTACGTCTGCATCGAAAAATATCAAACCTTGTGCAGAAATATAAGTCTAATTAGTATTTCAAAATTTTGTATGTTTAACACGTAAAGATAGGCTAATTTTGGAAAATTTTTAGATTTGCTTATTTTCGACAGTTTAAGCATCCTATCGGGTAGAAAACGTGTTTTTCTTGTATTTAGAACCAAACTAGACCAAATTTAGCGTAAATAAAAGCAAAATTATGAAAAAACTGCAAATTTGGCTTGAAATGGCATCATGCCAGAATTTGATCATCTGGACTATGTCATAGGAAGGTCGAATGATGTAAGGTAAAGCTTACTCCACATTTAATCTAGAGACTCTATTAAACAAACTTAAGAAATGATTAATTTGATCTTTGTTGCAAAGGGTGTGAAAAATATTCTATTTTGAAAATTGGGTTTTTCATCCCGCATGTGGGTTTTTCTTTTCCCGCCGAGTGAAGGTAACTCTGGGTCGCACCCACAGGTACTAGATCCAAATTGCATACACCATCGTGAAGTTCGAGACATATATATCCTCTGTGAAACTGTAATCCGTTTTTTGGAGCTAGGTCTTTCCAGTAGTTCAGGATGACCCCCCAAAGTTGACCCTGTCTGACCCCCATGTTGGGTCCAAAAATTCCAAAATTTTCAAAGTCCCAGAAAATTTGCTCAGAGGCAGCGGGAGCTAGCAATAACACACCCTCTAGGGTAGTTTTGGACGCTCTTTAAGATAGGCTATTCAAAATACGATCTAGCTCATAAGGGTGACTCACACTCGGCGATGGGGTTTTTCCCGCATATCGGACTGGGTTTTCCCGCCGCGCTATACTATGCTGCCGGGGAATTTACACCTGTCGCAGTTTCGAGCCAAATCTTCCGTAACATCCAAATGTTTTGACTTTTTTACAAAAAGGCAGCCTGATACGAAGCCAGCTCACGAATATGAACTCACCATAAGAGTGCCTATATATACATACATACGTGTATATATGCGAGCGCACGGAAAAGTCCCGGAAAAAAACGGTTTTTTTTCGTTTTTTTTTCCGAGGGTCGGAAAAACGGAAAAAAAACGGAAAATTTAATCATTCTAAGTTTTAGCGTTCAAATGAAAACTTTGGTGCGATTTTTCTCAAATTTTGCTCCTTTTTTTCCAAATTATTGGCTTGGCTTTGATTTTACTCTTATTTTGAAGTCTGAACTTAATTTGAAGTTTTCTATTATTTTTCGTAAACTGCTCAGTTTCGTGTTGTACATATGTTATTGTCAGTTAATTGAGAAACTCATAATTATTATGGCTGAGAACAGATCGACTGACAGCCGTTTACTTGCATCTAAAATCTGCGGGGTTGTGAGTGAAAAAATTATGCAATACGGGAAAATAATTTGAAAATTGTCACTGCTCCCAGAAACTAAGATAACTGGGAATTGTGCCCATAGTCTGTTGAGACTTCGTTTGAAAATTTTTTCACAATTGCTTAGTTTGGATACGTTGAAAAGCTTATAAAAGTGTTCAAATGGCGTTTACATGACGAAATATTCATTATTACAGACTACAAATGTTATAGAAACAAATTTTGAGATGCCTCGGCATGATTAGGACAAAGAAAAAAAGTTTGAAAAAACTAAACTTTACTATGGTGTTTTATCACATACGCTTTCTGTAATTTCACGTTGAGTCCGTTTCTGAGAAAAAGAATTTGACTTCAAAAGAATTGGAACTAAAAAAATGAGCAGAATGCAAGGAAGACAACGGAATATTCCATATTTTCTGAAAATACACAGACAAATAATGCAAACATGACGTGTTAACAGCAATTTTCTATTGAAAACACGAAACTAATTTTGATTTGAAATATTAAAGGTAATGAAATGTTAAAGACTCATCATTCAACTATGGTTAAAGCAGGGTTGGGACCCATTCTCAATGGCATTATTTAAGGTTTTTGAGATCGCCCCCCTCGTTAAGAGAAGCTGACTTTTTCCTGGCAAAACTTCCGGGAGGAGTCTGGGGGGGGGGGGTTTCGAAAAATGCTTTAAAAATAGCTAGTTTTGCTGCTGAGCTAAAAAAAACCCATTTTTAACATAAATCAATGTAAGCTTAAAACAGCTAAAAATGCCTAAAAATCCGGCGAAGCCTGAAAATTTTTTCAAAATTTACCCTCTAAACTCTATTTTTCTGGGCACTTTAGATTTCTGGGGGAGGCCCAGAATCCTGGGTGGACCCAAGTCTGGGGGGAACCGAATTCTAGGAGGAGGCCACCCCCGCCCACCTCCATGTAGGAAAAAGCCAGAGAAGGGAATGTGGGGGGCGGGCTGACTACGAAAAGTGGGAAGTATGCTCACACATATTACTAGACCTAAATTTTTAGCGAGTTAAAATACGATTAAAATAAATATGGTTAAAATACGCAAAAAGCCCTATTCTCAAGCCAGGGTTCATACCCATGCGGAATCTGGATTCAGTTTTCCCAGTTTATCCAGGTTATTCAGACCCATTTTTCCGGTTTATCTTACAGAAAATTCCAGTACGTACGTAAATTTGGAAGATTTAATTATATCGTGACGAGATCCGGCTGACGAGTGTACCAATTATAGATCTATTATGACGTGGGGGCTCCCCCAACATTTTTCTGAAGACCCCTCCGATCCCCCCACCCCAACGCTCCCCAAAACAATTTTTCATTTTTTATGCCAAAAACAGCATTTTCAACCATTTCTAATGTTAAAAATATCTAACCATAAAGTAATTTTAACATTAGATATATAGTGGTTTCATTCAAAGTCAAAAACTTCATAGCAAACATTGCTCCAAGCCAAAACCATAGGTGTAAGGTGGGGGGGGGTTGGGGGGGTAGCCCCCCCTCAAGCCTTTTTTCAACCCTCCCCCAAAACTTTTTGGGGGAGGACGTCCCCCCCCAACTGGGGGGGGGGTAGTCGCGCCGAAGGCGCGAAAAATGGCCAAAAATTGGGTATTTTTTGGGTAAATTTTGAAAAAATTTTCAAAAATGTCCAAATTTTTGGCTTAAACTGTTTATTATTATGAGAAATACACGTTTTTAACTGTATTATGGATCTTATGACTCAATATTGTCCTTATTTTGGACTTGGAAACATGTTGGCAATCAAGTTTTGGAGTTTAAAACCACTGTCTAATGTTAAATAAAATTACTTTATGGTTAGATGTTTTTTATCATTAGAAACGGCTGAAAATGCGATTTTTGGCATAAAAAATGAAAAATTTTTTGGGGGGAGGGTGGGGGGGGGGGCCTGGGGGGATGGGGGGGTCGCCAGAGGGGACCCCCAGAAAATGTTGGGGGGGGGCCTCCCCACCCCAAATCTCCGTTACACCTATGGTCAAAACGGGCTTTTCCCTACAGGGGGGGAGGTGTGAAGGGGTTCTTCCCAGAAATCGGTCCCCCCAGGCATAGGTGTAACGGAGATTTGGGGTGGGGAGGCTCCCCTTTCTGGGGGGGCCCCCTCTGGAGACCCCCCACCCTCCCAGGACCCCCCCCACCCAACCCTCCCCCAAAAAGAACTTTTTCATTTTTTACGCCAAAAATAGCAATTTCAGCCGTTCCTAATGATGAAAAACATCTCACCATTAAGTAATTTTAACATTAGACAGTGGTTTTAAACTCAAAAACTTCATTGCCAACATGTTTCCAAGTCCAAAATAAGGTCTATATTGAGTCATAAGAGCCATAATACAGTTTAAAACGTGTATTTCTCATAACAATAAACAGTTCAAGCCAAAAATTTGGACATTTTTGAAAATTTTTTAAAAATTTACCCTAAAAATACCCTATTTTTGGCCATTTTTGGCAACTTGGGGGGGGACGTCCCCCCAACAAGTTTTACGGGAGGGTTGAAAAAAGCTTGGGGGGCTACCCCCCCACCTTACACCTATTATGCGTATGCCCCCAGGACTTTGGGCCCACCCACCCAGGATCGCCCCCCTCAGGATTCGGGCCTTCCCCAGAACTCTAAAGTGCCCGGAAAAATATATAGGGTTGTGAGCATAGGTGTAATTGGGGGGGGGCATAGTTTCCCTGGAACCTGGGGTCTCGGGGGGGGGGGTAAATCTTGGGACTTTGGTGGTCGACCCCCGAAATGTGATGGGGGTGTACGCCCCTCGAACACGATTCCCCCCAGAATTTGGACCTCAGCAATTTCGAAAAATGGCCGAAAAGATCGCCCTTAACTTGACCCAGGTTCTGTAAGTACGCAAATTAGTTGTGCTGCGTACCTGTTTAGTTTTTTGCGTACTATTGCGTACTCGACGTCGTTTTCTGCGTACTGCATCAGAGTTATTGGTACGCAGTCTTATCTAGGAGTGGGCTAACTTTGGATTATTAGCTATGTAAGAGCTGTCTACCGCCGCATTGGATGGGGTTGGGTGGGGGTGGGGTCTGGGGACGCCGGTTGCCGATGGGCTCATGGGGGAAGGCGAGCAAAAGCGTATGGTGGGGAGCATAGTTTCCCTAGGGGGGAGGTATCCCCCACCCCCAAATTTTTTGACCAACTTTACCCCCCGCAGATTTTTTGACTATCCCTCCCCCCACTTTTGGTTAGAACCCCCCCAAGCTCTTTTTGGGGCCAAAAAGTTAGCTAAATTTTGCTAAAAAATGGTCATTTTCTGATTTTTTTCTCAAATTTTGGCTTAAAATCGCTTTAAAACGGTGTAAAAACGCCTAAAACGATAAAAACAAGCCTTGTTTTGACAAAAAAACGTTAAAAATTTTGCGTTTTAGGCCATTTTTTGAATTTTCTGAGGTCCGAATTTTGGGGGGGGGGGTTCGGGGGGTATAGGTGTAAGGTGGGGGGGGGGGGGGTTGGGGGGGGGTAGCCCCCCCCCAGCCTGTTTTCAACCCGCCCCCAAAACTTTTTGGGGGGGACGTCCCCCCCCAACTGGGGGGGGGTAGTCGCGCCGAAGGCGCGAAAAATGGCCAAAAATTGGGTATTTTTTGGGTAAATTTTGAAAAAATTTTCAAAAATGTCCAAATTTTTGGCTTAAACTGTTTATTATTATGAGAAATACACGTTTTTACCTGTATTATGGATCTTATGACTCAATATTGTCCTTATTTTGGACTTGGAAACATGTTGGCAATCAAGTTTTGGAGTTTAAAACACTGTCTAATGTTAAAATTACTTTATGGTTAGATGTTTTTATCATTAGAAACGGCTGAAAATGCGATTTTTGGCATAAAAAATGAAAAATTTTTTGGGGGAGGGTTGGGGGGGTCCTGGGGGGTCGCCAGAGGGGCCCCCCCCCAGAAAATGTTGGGGGGGGAGCCTCCCCCACCCCAAATCTCCGTTACACCTATGGGTACTCCCCATCACTTTTCGGGGATCGACCACCAAATTTTCGAAGTTTGCCCCCCCAACCAAAATTTCCAGGGAAACTATGGTGGGGAGGAGAAGGAAGGGCACTGCCACTGGGGGGGGGGGAGGGGGCGGACTGATCTCTCTACAAAATATTGGCAACTGCTACTCCCAAATCGGCCTTTCGGCGATTCCCCATCTGAAACTTTGGAAATATATACCCTACCTAAGTTTTGGAAAAATTGTAGCCAAATGTTAAAAATTGTAAACCGACAACAACGGTCTTGGGTCGACAACCAACCGTCCAAGATTTACCCCAGACCCAAAGTTCCAGGGAAACTATGATCCCTACCCCGAAATGGACAAGTCCCGACCCCCACCTCGAAATTTTGGAGGCTGACCCCACCCACACAAATTTGCCAGGCCCCACCCAAAAAGGCCTTTTGCCATTTCGAATGAACGACCAAAAATATTGAAATTCTGTTGATTTTTAGTAGTAAACATCTTTATTTTAGCAAAATCGCCGATTTTCCCCCACATTTCGGACGAAACAAACTTTACCTCCCCCAAACCATAGGTGTGGGGGTTGGGGGACCCCTCCCCCAAGTCACACAGAGAACTCCCTTTCACAAAAACAATTGGGAAACTCAATAATTTTTTCTAATTATTTTCTCAATGTTTTTCCAAAATTTTTCTAATTATTTTCTCATTTTTCCTCATTGTTTCTCATTGTTTTCCAAATTATTTTTCTAAACTTTAAAGTGTCTATTTTTCTAGTCTAATGTCTAGATTGTTTCTAATGAATTTCTCATTGTTTTCTAATTGATTTCATGTTATTGTTTTCAGGAAAAAATGTCGATTTTTCTAATTGTTTTCTAAATAATTTCTTATGTTTTCTAAAATGTTTCTATTGTTTTCTAATTGTTTTTTAATTAATTTATAATTATTTTCTAAATGAAGAATAATTGCTTCGCTCATGAATATATATAC
This sequence comes from Trissonchulus latispiculum, assembly GCA_030248195.1. Lineage (NCBI taxonomy): Eukaryota > Metazoa > Nematoda > Enoplea > Enoplida > Ironidae > Trissonchulus > Trissonchulus latispiculum. The sequence goes on from JASAND010021826.1 coordinate 21,769, forward strand.
TGCGTTTGCGCTTCCATAAATACTAATCAGGACTACAAACAGTAAAAATACTGTTTCATAAGCGATATAATGCATAAAGAAAGCCTATCCATGATGCGAAAGAGAAAAAGTACGAAAACTGTTAAAACTAATAAATGAAAATATATAACATCGCGGACTACTCAAAAACGAAGGAAACGAGTCCTAAACCTGAATAGTTTCAAATTCAAATTTGCAATATATATATATATATATATATATATATATATATAAATAATACTAAAAATTTCTTTTGAGCTGCAAAGATAGGAAGGGGTTAGTTGGATACACTTAGATGCACAATCAAATCAAGGAGGACCATTGAAATAGGACCTAAAGTTAGCGTGAAAAACCCATCAACGGAAAAAACCCATTTTCAAAATTAAATACTTTTCTAACCATTAGCAGGAAAGGTCAAACTAATACTAACATTTGTTTAATGGAGCCTCCAGATTAAACTGGTATATATGTACGTATAGGTTTTACCTGGGTTCGTGCTGTTGTGGTGCTCCAGGGGATCCGAAATCGGACATGGCAGCATTCCAAGGGAGGGGAAAGTGTGGAGGGGCTTACGAAAAGTGGGGGGGGGCAAGCCCTACTAGGGCTGCCCTAGATATAAATATATATACCTAAAGTTTAAGCGGACAATTAGCATGCTTAAGGTAAATATATACGCAAAAATCGCTGTTTTTAAGCTTAAAATGAACTTATAAGCGCTTAAATTACGTAGCTAAAAATTGAAAAATTCTTGAAAATTTGAACTCAAAAACTTAATTTTTTGGCACTTTTGGGCGTCCCCCAAAAACGTGGGGGAGGGCTTGCCAAAAAATGGGGGGGAGACTCCGAAAAGTGGAGGGGGAACCAAGAAGTGGGGGGGCACCCCTCCCCCACTAAAAAATGCCAGTCCTATCGAGCACGCTGCGTCATCCTATGCGGTCAAATTTGGTGAATTTTGCTTTCCTGGCTTGCTACTAGAAGCTAAAACCCTAAAGTCGTTTAGCTGCTGGAGGACGCAGTACAGGCGGATAAGTGTGGTTTTTAACGGCCAATTCTACGTGAAAAACAATTCTCTACACGATAGCTAATATATAAGTTTTATCTTTGACTGCAACTACGTACAGGAGAGATATGCATATCGTTGTAACCGGCTTTTTATGCTCTTTTACATAGTACATTCGACTTTGTCGTTTGCAGCTTTAATAAAGTTTCAAAATTTTAATCCATACCAGTAGCTAGCCAAGAGCGTGGTCTCCGTTGCCAAAATTTTGTCAAAAGATGCCCCGCCAACCAAAGTAAGTTTAGTTGGGATTTCTTTAAAACTGAGCTATCTTTCTAAATTTTATATCTATAATCCCGATAATGCAAGCGTCCCCTTAAGTCAGTATAAGCAGAAAACTGTTTTTTAGGGTCAAAAGATGGCCATTTTCGAGGAAATCAGTTTTTTCAAAATTACTGTCACGTGCTGAGGACAAAGTTGGCTTATTTATACTCAATCGATGCAGTGTCCAAATTGCCATTTTATGAATGCCTAGTAGCCGGACTTTAGTGCTTTGAGCTAGAGAATTGGGCGAAAAACCATTTTGGCAAAACTGCGATTATTTTGTTTCGAACATGGATTTCTCAAAGTCCACTCTACCGATTCCGGAGATGTTTGGTGGAAATGAAATTCGTACTTCTGCGGAGGGACGTTTTTCTTGGTTTGGGCTAAAACGTATCGAGTATTAAGAAAACTCAATGTGAAATTGCGAAATTTCGTGTTACCGTGCTTTTGGCTGATTTTCTCGACCGTTAAGACCGGCTGAGCCAAATCTAAAAAAACGTCCCTCGGCCCATATGGTGGCA
>JASAND010021827.1:0-114016 GCA_030248195.1 Trissonchulus latispiculum
GCTCACCAGATGGATCATGGTTACCCAGAATATTGGTAGAAGTCAGGTATGACAGTCAATAAGGCCATCAAGTTATAAGTGACTGACCACAGAGTTATAACAAGCGGGAGCAGATGGACCGCTGGTGTTGACGAAGAATAGCCGAAGAGACGAGACCATCTGCTGTTCGGAGGGACTGACGAAGACGGACATCAGTAGACGGGTCCAACTAGTATGCCACCGAACCGCCACATGCTGGTGAAGAGACTGAAATGTGCGTATGGCGTTTCGGGCCCCGTCATTTCGCTATGGAAGGCACGCGATTAATTTCCTCCGCCGTGACAGACAGATAGACGAGTCTCGCAGCCTCGGTCTCGCGGGAAGGCGGGCAGCTGACTTTTGTTGCTCGATCGATTGGTTTCGAAGCGTCTGCGATGTTGGTAATAACAATGATCGGAGCGAAACTCCGGCAAATCGTTCAAGGACGTGGTCCAATCCATCAGCCAATTGCTGATCACCAAGAGTCATCTGGTCATCAGAAGGCCCAGGTCCCTGTACGAGGTTTAGGACTAAGCTCAGCAGGGGTCCCAGGCTCCTCAATGGCTGCCGGTTCTTCTTGTTGATATTCATCGTTGAAGGTAACATGTTGATGGTATCTAGACCATTAAATTGGTCGGCTTTTGGAACTGGATTAGCCTGCATCGTCAGCCGCAGGAGGGGCAGGACCAGGTTCAGTCGACTGTTTCACGTGCCTGGTCGGCCTGTCGGATTAATTCGCCCGATTATAAGGTTTTCTGGAGTTGATGGAGAACGAAAGCGATCAACAAAATCAGTGTACAAAAGTCGCATTGTTAGTAACGGCTTCGTCGTTCCGTTGCGATGCGAGTAGTCACTTTACTGGCCGCGCCCCCACAGGGACAGGGCGACGCTATCGAATCCAAAGATGATGATGTCAGGTGCGACCATCAAGCGGTCTTCTGACAGTGCCGAGCTGCAGAGCCGAGCTTCTGCTAGATGGTTTGAGACGGTTGGTGCTGAGCCCATGCCGAAGGTCTCTTCATTTGTGGTCGACTGTTGTTAAACAGGAGCTTCCGCCGACTCTCTGTAAAGGACCGAAGGTGAGCTACAGAAGGGGTCGACGCATCCTTCCGAAGCTTTGACGTAAAGTTTCCAGCGGACCTACCAATACGATTCCAGTAGCAGTCACCGTTGGACGTTTCTGATGTGACTCTGGCCTAGCAGCTCCATGAGGTGTAGAAATTGTCCCCGTAGATGACGTCTCAGCCGCTGCCGGCAATGGCCGAGACCGCTGATCATTGTCCAATTGACCTGATGGAGGGGTCGAGCTCTGCCGGTCCGGCTCAGTTCCTTCATTGGCTTGGTGGTGTAAACCTTTCAGCCTCTGAAACTGCTCCAGCCAGAGAGATCGGGTAGTCCACAGGATGTGGGGAAATTCCCGATGACGGAGGAGTTTGGGCAACTGGCCGCATGTGGGATTGGAGCGGCCGTGCTACCGCCGCCACTGCACGGTTGGCATTGGTCACAACGCTGTAAAGCGGACCGCTAGACGTCTGAGACAGTCCAGAAAACGTAGTCACGGAACCAAGACTGGAAGGATTTGGAGGCGCGATGAAAAGAGAAAACGACATCCGAGTGTCTTGGCTGAAGCCCAAACGGCGTTTGGATAAGTCAGCTCCTGATCCACAATTACGTAACCACCTGTTGGCGGAAAAAAATGGAAAGACTCTTCAAATCCACTGGTGGTTGACCAGGTTGACCGGCTCCAGACAATTGTCGCTGCTGCTTGCTGATTGACATGGCATAAGATGGCAAGTAATTGCCGCAATAAGGCACAGTGTTGGGCTAATCTACTCATGCTAAGCTGAAAAATACAGAAAATTGACTTGAAACTCAGAACTGGTAAGCCGCAATTAATTGACCAGGTAAGTTGGATGTGATCAAGACCCAACTACCTGATGGATAACATTTCTGGAAATGAAGATACCTTGATTGGCCACTCAAGATATTACTTCATTGCTTCACTGTGGAGAATCTGTGGCTTCTGCTGAGGACCAGTTTTCTGGTTCTTGAAGTCTACTTCTTCTTCAGCTGTCTTGCAATCCAGTATGAATCTTCCTGCTTCCACTGGAATTTGTGGCATTTGCCCGAGGGGGTAACCCCTGTAACCTTACGCATGCCCAATCATGCCTGACTGGGAATGGATCCGATTCCGTATCTTCTTGGTAGAAGACTCCAGGCATGCTTCAATCTACCAACATTGCCAAGTGCCATCAACAACTTCAGCAGGAAACATGTTCCATGGTCCATTGCAGCATGAGAGTTGGCGCCACGAATCACACATCCATTGAAAGTCATTGGCGACCATTTCCACTGCTTCAAGGCACATGCCTCGGCACCGGTTGAAGAGATCCACGGTAGCCGAATGCAAGCACTACCACAGTCGTGGAGTTCTTCGCGCATGGCCGGACGTCCAAATTGACCAGATATAGGGGACGATGCACTCGGAGTTCGTTCTACAACCCAGTCTGTGGACGTACAGACCCAGGGTTGGATGTGGCGCACGCACGTGCACAGTTGAAGGCGAGATCCTGAGCCATAGTTGACCAGCGGTAACGTGAGGCCAGGGTCGCAGAGTCGGCCATATGGTTGCGATGGTCACCAACCATAAGACCTAGACCAACCTCATCTAGGATCATCTCCCGATCAGCTTTCGGTACCGCAATGACCTTAGATGCGTACCTCGTCGACGACCCCGCTCGTCCGGTGCCGTCGGAGAAGTCCATTGTGGATGAAGTAAAGGGTCCGGAGTTTCTTCAAGCAACCCGCTAATAGACCATCCTCCGGTAGAACATTCCGTTCTAGAAGGTCGAACAGCAGCTGAAAATCCGGGGCAGCCATTGCTCACGTTTCCAGGTAGGGGGTGCTACCAGATCGTGGATGGAGAAGCAACGGGCAGGGGGTACATAGTGCCGTCAGATCTGTTTTTCAGGGCCAGTCCGGATCCAGCGCCGAAAAGATCAGCAACCACCATCCAGCCAAGCGGAAATCGAGCCCAAACGACTCCAGCTCCTTTCAGATCGGTGACCGTGTTTTTCGTTTAGAAGAAATTAACCCTGGCCGGCGTAAGCCGCTGGTTGTGGTTCCACGCGGTCGGCCGCGCCGGTTTTCTTCTTTCTTCATGGCATCGACGCCGGCTGTTCGAAAACAGCCCCCAGACCACCGTAACTGGCATCTACCAAACATGTTGAAGATTTTGTTGAACTCTGGGTAAGCCAGAACAGGGACCTGGGTGAGGGCCCTCTTCAAAGCGTCATAAGCCAACCAACAAAACTCGGTCTCTTCAACCACCGATCCTTCCTCAGAAGAGTCATTAGATGAGCCGCTGTTTTGGCATATTCCGCCGCAAAAATGACGATCGTAGCAACCGAGTCCTAGAAACGTTTTTACGCCTTTGATATCCGTCGGAGGGGAGCAGCTTCGCCACGGCTGCACACTTGACTCCACCGAGATGCCCTCCAGACCGCCGATATGCCCTGTACAAAGGGACTTTCGTCCGGAAAATGCAATTCTCCGGTTTGATCCGCAGCCCGTTGTCGCGAAAGTTATGGAACAACATGCGGGACATCAGCAGATGCTCCGACATGAGCGGTGACGGGAAGAGAACATCATCAGGATAGACGGGTAAGCCCGTCAGGATCTTCTTCATGATGCGCTGAAGGATAGCTGGTCCGTTGCGAAGCCGAGCCACTAGCGCAGAACCGTCCCAATTGCTGACGAGGGCGCAAGGAGACGGACAAGCCTTGGGCAATTGATCGCAAAGGAGTGAACTTGCTTCCAGACTTCTACCTGATGTCGCAGAGCTCAAGGAGTAAGTCCTTAAAGCGGTTCTTCATTTCTTCATGCGCGTCAACTATAACGAAATCCCTGTTTGTCTCAAAATCCCGTGCCGTTTCTTCGTGGATCGGGCCTAGACGTGGCGTAAGGACGTCCGCCGAATTCCCAACGAAGTGTTGATCCAGGTCGTCTTCTTCACGAACAACAGTGTCAGCGCCGAATGGGCTGCTTTGGATCACAGAACGGTGTAGTAGTTGGCGAACCTCATGGCGAATGACTTGGTGAACCGGGTGTACGGACCAAACTTTGATCTCATCTGTCTGTGTCTTCCGGGACTAATCCAAAGGATAAGTTTAGTACTCTTCCGCGTGAGTTCACTCATCCAACTGGTGTGGTCCCCTGGCCGGGCAGAAACGAGCCAGGTCTCCAAAACACCAGATGAGAAAGTGAGGACTGACGGGAAATCCATTTCCGGTCTCCATCACCATCAACGTCGGACGGTCTTCTCTCCTTCCTGCCGAACGGGAGTCGCTCCACTCATTCCCTGGTACCTTGGGTGAGGTCAACACGTGGTCTTCCACCATTGTATACGCGGATATACAAGACCATGGGGTTTATCCAAAAATGCTAGCGAGAAGGTAATCCCGTTGACTATCGACTATCCCGTTATAGACCCACGTCGGCCAAGTAGGAGCATGTTGCAACCAATGGGCCAAAGACCGTCGGGCTGCCTTGCGGCCGACAGCCTTAGACGTACTGTTCCTGCTCCGGGAGAAAGGTGCACCTGATCCCAGACGCATCGGGAACCGTTGGCCGTAACCGCGCCCGGTTGAAAGCATCCATCGATTACCACCAGACGCTTCGTTGTACCCCAGCGTGGGTGGATCGAGACAACCAAGTCAGCACGAGAGTCCTTGACTACTCCTGCTGGAGGTTCGGAACTACCAAAAGGCTGTGCATCGGGTTCCAATTTATTAGACACAGGTCAGTTGGCACTGACAAAGAATCGTCAGGGAGTTGCCTCCACCGGCGGCCAGAAATAAGCGGCATGGAGAACCCAATTGGTAGAGCACGATGAAGTTCATCGCATTCCAATAGATGATCCTCACATCCGTGATGCGGAGGTTCCAATATCCACCGACGCTAACGCTATGACAGGGTCCGCGCGTACCAGCACGTAAGGTGCTTTTCTTCAGGTGCGAACGTTACTCGACGGAGGCTGTAAAGCCAACAAGACCGCATCCGGAATCGCTTCGCATTCCGGTGCATGGTCAGCCAATTGCACCGACGCAAATTTCGTAACTTCCATTTGACGCGTAGTTGCTCGTTAAAACGTCAGTTCTTCCATTCAAAATTCGATCTGAGCGCCAACGAGACTGTCTCGATATGCTAGCATCATATCAACGTCCAGGTCGCCACAGTCCATAAAATAGGGTTGACCCTTGTCAACAGTTCGGATACTGAAAGGATAGGTGGGGTCATCAAAATGTCACGAGATCCCCATTGTCTCTGATCCGAACGACGTAAGGTCTATTTCGGAATTGGATCTTGAGGACCAAAGGCTTCCTGATTCGCAGAAGTTGCTTTGCCTGTAAAGGCTCGCTGACAGCTCTTCGTCATAGGGCGGTCCCCAGGGCTCGTGTCACGAGGCCGGGGCTTGCCAGACTTCGTGACACTAGCCTCACTGGGGTCCACCGGAAGATTCTTCTTAAGCGTCTGTTGGAGCGGCGGGCATTCGGGAGGTTTAAACCCCAATCGAGTTCGTCGATCAACAGTTTGATGTTTACTAGCGTTAAACGTGGCGGTATGATCCACTGCGGTTGAAAGGATCAATTTCTGACCGTCAGAACGACCAGAGGGGTTCCCATCCGTAATTCGGCCATTAGCCGGTCGATGTTGGTTGTTCCTTCATTCTCGCCCTGACCAAGCTGGTCCCATTTGAAAGAACCACCAGATATTGGCGTTCCCGACGAAACAAAAACCCAGGCAGCAAATTCATGCTTCTGAGTTTTTACTGTCCTGCGTCGGCTCCGGTAATCGTCGCCACGTAAACCGCGACCTGATATCATAAATAATGTTCAGCACCATAACAGGCAAAAGTTCATCATGGACAGAAGAAAATCCATCACCAGATGTACGTATGGGGCATCACCGGGACGACAGAGGTGTAAACCTCGTCGGTAGGATGGCATGGACAGCTGGGGGGAACACGAAAGCGGTTCCGCACCCCTTTTTATTCAGTTCCATGATGTTCACCGGAGGAATAAAGTCCATTAAAGTCCAATAAAAAAACCACCGACCTCATGCCCTTCCGTCTGCCCCGACGATGACCACCACCAAGGCGGCCACCAGCGGTGCCCAAAAAGGAATCCTGATTATTCCTGGTCCAAAGCCCGAACGTAATGGTGGTTGAACCAGCAGTTGACAAATAGCCACGGTTACGGCAAACGAATTACCTCCGTCTTGGTGGGCAGGGTTTGCTGTACCCGAGGTAATTACAGTCTGTTTGTTGAAATACCAGCAAAAGATGGGACATTTGTTGAAACGGTGGGTATAGAAACGAAGACCCACCGTTGGGTTTGATGACAGGGGGTGCCCGACCGGCCGGTTGCAGTATACCCATCCATTGGCCACCGAAATCCGATGGGTCCCATGAAAACGGGGGCCACCCATCAGATGCCAGTTCGAATAATTGTTCGATTCGGCACCGCGGAGACCGGAAAAAATGTCCAGGTCCAAAACCGATATCCCACCGGTTGGAAGGACTAACCACAGGAAATAGGTAAAATGACCCTAGTCATGGGCCAGATCGTTCACCACCAGGTTTGAGTTGGAATCGGCCAGGGGCATTCCACGTCACCCCCGAGCAAGCTGAGCTGACCAGACCGGGTAACCGGTCAACTTCTAATTCCAGATGTGATGGATCAACCATATCTGCCGGACTTCCAGGTGGTGGCTCATCGGTTTGCACGTGGGCTGTAAAGCCAGTGCCGATTTCTTCTGATCCAGCTGGTGAACCAGGCCAATCCAGGTGTTCTGTCTTCCTGCAGTTTCCGATCAACCGAGGCCGAATGGGCCAATCCAGAACTGGTCGGTAACGACCCTGATCATAGGTGACCGCTGGGGTCACCTGGTGATTTGAGGATCTACACCAAGCCAAAATGACGAGTAGACAGGCAACCCATGCAGCTTTGGGTCAAACACCCGTGGGCTTTGCCTTCGTAGTACGACTGTAGGCGAATGGCCTTTTCCTGCAGCTTCAAGGACGTACTGTGCTTCTTCATGCTTCACTCACCAATCACTTCTTCAGAGGATCCAAATTGTGATATTTTCGTCCAACAAATATCAGAATCGGCAATCCTGACTGTTGGTGAACCATGGTGGAGGTAACTCCAACAGATATTCAGAAAAAACCAAAATCTGAAATTATTGACAAAAACATACGGTTGTTTGTACGTACGTACCCCAAAATTGTTAAAGAAAAAAATACCCTATACTGGTGAAAAATAACAAAATTGAGTGGCATACTGTATGAGATAGAAAAGAACCTAGTGTGCCTGAAAGAGAAAATAGAATTAGGGCACAGTACATAATTGAGAAAGTTACAGTTAAAACAAGTAAGAAAAACAAGTAAAAAATTATTAAAGTGAACCTACAATTTTTATTGTTAGCCTAACTCAAATCCCCAAAAATGTCCCTAAATCCTATCTCAGTTTGGTGGCCCCACTAAGTCACGTATACCATTCACACAAATATATGTACATACGTACTGCACAAACACACCACAGCCTAAGAAAAAATGTGCACTAAGGTGAAAACATACGTATAGCCGTAAGGCTGGTGGTGATAAACAGGACCCAGAGAAAAATCGATGAGTTGTACGTAGATAGGCAGGCAGGAAAAGACCAAGTAATTGGTCTATAGCAGGAAAAGACCAAGTAATTGGTCTGTAGGCAGCTGGAAAATAGCATCAAAGGCAGGAGATCAGGATAAGTTCGCGTAAGCGAATGGAAATTTTACCTGTAAAGGTAAATTCTTCACCAGACAGGAAAAAAATCCAAAAACTTACACGATTGAAAAATAGGGAGAAGACCAGCTTCGACCAGTTTTCACCCTGGCAGACTAATGTAGCGCAGCCGGTGTAAACCGTTCCAAATCAGGATTCGTAGACCAACTGGCTACCCGACAAGTAATTGTCGGGGGCGCTGCCACACAATAGATAACGCGCCTGGCCGTCAGGAACCAGGCAGGGGAAGCCTCGCCAATTGTTGTAGTTGTTGATCCAACCTACCTAAGCTAACCAGCTAAACCTAACTACCAATATAACAAGACAGTTAGATAAATGATTTAATAAACAGTACGTACATACGTGGGCGTAAGCCCTGACAGACAGTCAAACCCAGTTATACAATACATAAGAACAAACATTCAAACATACCTGTACAGTTACCCATTAAGGGGAGAGTAGGTGGAAATGGGAGGGACCCACCAAAACAGGTAAGCTGTTATAAGGGCGAACCCAGAGAGCCCTTAGAGAACACCACTCCGTAAATAGAAAAGTAGACGACTGATGTGTTTGAAAGATTTGAAGGGAGACCCCCAAGTAGGCGGGGCTTAGGGAGACATACAGCGCCGCCAATACACCAGCCAGCGAATGGCTGATAAACACATAAGACAATCTTCAGTCAATACAGGCAGGTAAGCTGCCAAAGTAAACGGAAACTAGACACGGAAGTAAATACACCAACATGACAATAATAGGGTAATGTGCATAATTACTCCTTACACTACATGCAGTACGAGACCTGTCGGGGTAGGAAGGGGAAATCGCTGTCATGTAGGCATGATTACACAGTAAAGATGAATATGATAATTTTCTGAGGTCAGTTTCACATGTGCAGATTTTGGATCATAATAATGCACAGGAAAATATCTCAATATCCCAAATATTCCCAAAATTTCCCAAACAGGAAAAGCGTTTTTAAACCATTTTTGTTGTACCAGCTGGCTCCTGTTAGTTTATCATTACCTGCTGCTAATAAGAGATTTCAGTCCTTCAGGCAAATAGGTTAAAGGGATGTGCAGATACTTAGAGTCTTTTCCAACCCAATAGTTGGCCTGAGGGTACTTTCCAATTATAGCATGAACATATGCTTCGACCACATCGTCAACATGGTTATGTTTTGTCAGTGTTTCAATACCCTTTGCAATGGATAGTTGTTCTAGAATAACAGTGTACACAGAAAAGCTGATTGTGATTAATTTCGATAACATTTCTAACTTGCAGCTAATTAAGTGAAACTATCAAATTAAGGGGGGGCTACGAATTTCACTAAAAGTTCGATGTTGGAAAAGCTAGCTAGTCGTTTTGCCATAAAATAGTATTAGGTTTAGTGTAAAATAGTTTAAAGTTTGAAAGAATTCCATGCAGCGTAGCGTCCTGTGGAGCCATCAGAGTTGGTGTTGTCGGTCCAAAGTTCGACATGACACGTACACAAACTTTGCCTCGCCCTGATCGCTATGCGCAAGGTACGGTACCCAAACTTTCCAGAAATAGTACTGACATATAGCGCTTTGATATCGTGTAAAATAATCCTTGGATCAGTGTATACTTTTCTGTGCGATACAATCAAAGTGCGAAAAATTGGGTGTTGTAGGTCTATACGGGTGGAGGTTAACTAACGTCTAATGAGCTGTGGTTTATCAAAGGAGCCCAACTTTGCTCTAATTAATACTCCAAGTATCTGCTTTAACTTATGTAAAAATGACGTGATTTCGTTAATTCCTGCGTTCGCAGTGCTAGATTACATAATCGATATTGTCGCTGTTTTGGCCGTTTCAAAGATGTTAGTCAATTACTCCAAAGTGCTGTGGCAGAATCGGCTGAAACCTTGCTCATTACAGGCCAGTGAGTGTACCAGGATGTGCAGAAAGCTAGGTCACTAAACCTCGCTCGGCCCAAGTATACTGTCCTACGCGGACAGCTCATGGGACAGCTCAGCACACACAAAAAGGCGATGAAATCTCAGCTGGTGCTAAATAATTTACATAGGCGAAACTATCTCACTTTGTTAGAACATTTTATAGGAGCGATACTGTTAACATTTTATAGGAGCGATACTATTCTCACTATAAGTAGCATTTGAGATTCGGGCTCAGGCTTAAAAAGGCCGTTTAAGTACTGACAAATTCATGTCCCAAAGTCTCACTGACCTGTTCGTGGGGGGGGTCCTCCTGGTTTCAGTAATTTAACTCAGAAACAAGCAAAATTGTCTGCAAAAGCTTAAGAGTTTATTAAGAGAACATTTCTTAAAATGTGGGCCTGCTGCGCAGTAGACTTTTTGTTTGGTACCAAATTAAATTTTAAGGTTGAAGATATGCTAGATGTGCAGTATCTAAATCAGTCTTATGAAACAGTCAAAACTGTCTGTGAATAACCTTGCGTCGCGCTCAGTTTAGCTAATCTAAGTAAATGTTTAGCTAATTCATAGTCGAATTAACGGTTCAGGCTTAGAAAAAGCTTCGCGGGCGCTAATCCTGCAAAAAAGCTGTTCAGTCGGAGGAAATAGTACCTAGTATACTTATATAAAAAAGTAAAAGGAATAGTTAACTGATGGCTCTGTAAAATGGCAACTGCTCTTGGGAGAATAGGGAGAAACGCTGCAAACTGACAATGACATTAACAAATGAAAGAACAATGAAAGAACAAACGAAACTAAGATTGTCACTACAGCACCTCCGACCCGAAAAATTCGTGCATTCAATTAGAAAGTTTCAATAGAAAATGTACAAATTTAAGCCGCTAATATAATCGGTGAGAAAAAACGGAAAAGAAATTCGGAAAAGTTATTTTATAGAGAAAGAAGTTACAAAGGGTACGTTGGAGTCGAAGCTATTACACAAATTCTACAGCATTTCAAAAGTCACAGAATATTGACTTTGCGAACCTAAATACAACCTAAGTTATCTGCGGAATAAACTACAAGTGGTCTCCTTGTCAGTTGTTACGAATCGTGAATTGGATAGAACATGTCCTGCTTCAAAATGCATCCGATCCAATAGGGTGTTGCATCAAAGCATAATTTAAAATGATTGCAATGTTAAGGGGGCTACGAATTTCACTAAACGTTCGATGTTGGAAAAGCTAGGTAGTCTTTTGCCACATAATAGTATTAGGTTTGGCGTAAAATAGTTTAAAGTTCGAAAGAATTCCATGCAGCATAACGTCCTTGCGGAGCCATCAGAAGTTGGTGTTGTCGGTCCAAAGCTCGACACGGCACGTACACAAACTTCGCCTCGCCCTGATCGCTATGTGCAAGGTCGGTACTCGGTACCCAAACTTTCCAGAAATAGTTCTGATATGCAGCGCTTTGATATCGTATAAAATAATCCTTAGATCAATGTATACTTTTTTGTGAGATACAATCAAAGTGCGAAAAATTGGGTTTTGTAGGTCTGTACGGGAGGAGGCTAACTAACGTCTAATGAGCTGTGGTTTACCAAATGAACCCAACTTTGCTCCAATTAATACTCCAGGTGTCTGTCTTAACTTATGTAAAAATGACGTGATTTCGTTAATCCCTGCGTTCGCAGTGCTAGATTACATTATCGATATAGTCGCTGTAATTTGGTGCCATTTCGAAGATGTGATCAAATTACTCCAAATTACTGCGGCAGAATCGGCTGAAACTTTGCGCATTACAGGCCAGTGAGTGTTCCAAAATATGCAGAAAGCTAGGTCACTAAACCTCGCTGCAGTGTTTAGAAATGCTAGATTGATTTCTCGAAGTATGGATGGCTATCGCTTCGAAAAGCTCAAAGACAGTTGTAAGCGCATACGGAACGAAGGAAGCGTCATATCGAAAAACGGATTTAATATTCGAATTCAGCAGGTTAAATAATCCCTATAACCACCTTTTAGGCGAAATCGGAGACAAAAAATTTTTGACCCTATTTTTACTGCGCTTAGATAGCTTTTCAGGCCTAAAAATAAGGGTTATTTCTTAACAAAATGTTTGCTAGCACACTAACGAGAAAGCCTAAGTCCTCGAAACCTACAGACGGTTTGCCTCTATTCAGCCTAATATTTGCTAAAAAGCTGGGGTAGACTAGGGGCTGTCAATTTTATTAGATCGAAAACGGCGCACAGTCACATCGCAACTTTTCGCCAAATATCAAACTTTGAGCTGTTATAGCTGAAGAAGGAAGCAAAGCTCGAAAGCCGGAATACTTTTAATATTTAGCACTAGTAACAGATAACATTTATGGCTGAAAGCTTCAGAATTGGTCAAACCGTTAATCCGCCAGAGCTGAAAAAACCTTTTTGAAAAATCCCATTTTTCCCATCAAAATTTCTACTTTGGCGTCCTGCCAAAAACGTTGTATATGAGATATATTGTTGCCCACCCTAAACTTTTTTACTTTGATATGTTGGCTAATGTTGGGTCGATGTAGCACTCTCCGACGATGTCGTGCCAACTCCTTCGTAGCCCCCCTTAATCCTCCATAAACCACATCTAAGCTTTAATTTTGAATATAAGTAATCTTAAGATAGTTAGCTTAACCAGTGCCCTATTCTGTCCAAGCAGCACCACCCTCCAAGTTAAACACGGCAGATTATGATAGCATATGCTGTATTAATTTGTATCGCCAGTAGTACGTAACGTAGAGTAAAAGAACGAACAAACCGTTGGAGGCAAAGTTAAAATTTGCTTACATTTGGGAAATGCGCTCAGTGACAGTCATTTGGATTAAATAGCTTTTAAATTGCATTTAAGCTTTTGATACTTAGCTCCGCGCTCACCCTGGATCAATCAAATAAATAGCACAGTGGGGAGCCTGCAATTAGCGGGCTCCTGTGCCAACACACCTGCAAATTCATGGTCTAGGACGCAGTGGTCAGCTCATCTGGGAAAACATTTCGGCCAAAGCTAAGATTATGAAATTTTATATTTTATGTTACTTATAAAATATTATATTTTAAATTTTCATGACATATTAGATCATATCAAAACAATAGGCATGGAGGGTGAAAAAGGTTCCTTTGTGTCTACTGTGCATAAAATATAACATAAAACATTCAAAATTAAATTAAATTAATTATTCACATTTGATTTGTCTGTATTATTTCTTATTGCTGGTACAGTAGAGACTTCAACTCATGTGAAGTTCATGCTGCATTCGCAACCAGCTTAAATTAATTTTTAACGCACAACTGGTTAGCTAATTGCTCTGAAATGTTGTACTTAAAACACACAAATCGACATTTGAGTTGACTGCAGAGGAATGCAGAGGTACTCCGCTTTCGCAACTCAAACCACGAAACTTCAAAATTGTCTGTTGCCTACCGGCAACAAATTTGTTTAGAGCATAGGCATGGTGCAGCGGCGCCAGAAAATATCCCCCATAATTGTTTTGTACTTATCCAAGATTTTCAAGGAGTTGGCCAGTCAAGGGGGAAACCCCTTTGAATGGAGCTGACGGGTGGTCAGGATCCAGTGAGTGTATCGTGACCACTTCTGCCCCGGTAGTAGCCTGTCTATGCCTCGGGTTATTGCATTTGCAATTACTCAACGCCAGAGTATGGACCCTGAGCAAAATGAGTCTGGCGTTACCCCTCATCGCGAAAGCAACTGGGGTGTGGCACTATGGGGGAAAATGATATGAGAGTAAGAGGTCACTGAATTAGTGTCTTGGAATTTCACAGCTCACCCCGTCTCATGTTCGAATCAACCGCTAGAAAGAAAGTTTTGTTTTGCATTCTGCATAATAAATGTGTAAACAGCGCTATTTGAATTGATAGAAGGCCACGACGTCCAATGGTTAAACGGTGTGAAGTATTTTCCGATATTCTCCTTGATTTTCATGTAAATTTATTTAAAACGCAGTGCTATCTTTACAAACGATAAATGTAAATTGTACTCTTGTGTAGTAACCTCGGTTCCTTAGCTAATTTTCACAATTCTAAATCGAGCGCTCATTCAGGGAGTCTTACAGATTTCTCTCGTGCCAGGCGGTTGCTGTTTCACCCGTGTTCTTCTTTTTCTCTCTTTGTAAGTGCAACGCCTTTTAAAATATTTTGATCGGGGGATTTTGCTCCCGCAAACTTTGGGTTCCCCCTCCTGCTCTCTCTCCTGTTGAGGGTTCTTTGTTGTGGGTTAAAGTTGAAGGTTTGCCTTTGTATGTTATCGTTTATGGAAATGTTTATTTTTCTTGAGTCGTAAAACTTGTTCTTTCGCATTTTTGTCAACCATATTATTTTTGTAAAACAGTAAACTCACGGCACGGTACTTTTTAGATTGCCGGCGCGTGCTGTAGTTGTTTAGGGAGTAGGCGAGTTAGGCGAGATTGACATGCACACACTCACGAATCTAGCAATTCGTCTTTAATTTAAATTCATCTTTTATTCAGGCGACTCATATCTTTACAACGGACAAGAGTGAAATTCGTTGCAGTGGATACAAGACAAACTTTTCATTCATCTTCGATGTCAATGCTGCATCACCAAACGTAGAGTTTTTGGAACAGCTTAAAGTTATCGTGGCCTTGTGGGTAAATGAAAAAATCTTCTAGAATATCTGACTTTGAGACTGCTGGGAATTACTACTCTATTGTGCCACCACAAACAACCATTAGCAATTGGTTTATATAAGTTTCAAACAAGTTAATATTTAGACTTATGGCATAACCTTCCATAATTTCAGTTAGACAATAAACTGTTTTGAGGAACAATACTGTCCACGAGCCAGGTTAGGTTTATTGTTTACTTCTGACAAATGTTACAGAGAAGGCAACATAGGTTTGATAAGTTTTTATGACGGACACTTCAATCTTAAACAAGTTGGCCCCAGCAGGGGCCATATTCCTTCTTATACCTTTATTAATTTCTGTAGGCAATGCTCAACAATCGTCTTCAATGTCTTGCTTTAAAATCGTCTTAATATAGTATTTCCTAAATGCTTCCATTTTTGTATATATATCACAAACATAGAACGAGACTACTCACTATGTTACTCTTCCAGCATTCGCTTGCTGACATTTGAACAGCACTACTCGCATCTCACCTGTTTAACCATTAACCCAGACGAGAACGGAAGTGTACATTTTAAAGCCAAGTTGATGTAGAATGCACAGAGCCCAATGTTATGAAATATTTAATAAATTGTTGTATTGCATTACAATATTCTTCATTAAGTACTATTGTAATGGCATTGGGCCTCAGTGAGCTTCCAAGCTACACTGTTGCGGCCAAATATGTGAAACCATTTCGGTTGCTAACAGTTGACAACTGCGAGAAGACAGCAAATTCGGTCGCTTATATAGCTGTCAACCTAATTTGCAGAAATGAACTTCCCCAAAAAGCACCCTTACTAGCCCTGTGTTGTAGATAGGGCTCTGATGTGGTGAAATACAGAAAGGATACAATAAACGTAGCTAAAAATCATTTTATACATTTCTGTTCCAGCAGGAATAATAAGTTTAGGTATTCCATTACTTTTATTGTTTCTACTGTCTGTGGTTAAATTGTTGGAATGCTGTAATACCTCTATCTGCCTTCCTGCATTATGAAGTGTCGTTAGCTTTCACCGACTATATGAAGTATTAGATTTGCTTTTAATCACCAGTCATATCAAGTTATCAATATCTCTAAAAGCGGTAAGTTTCAGTTTGCAAAAGTTTCAGAGCAGGGGTGTCGAATTCAAAGCACTTTCCAAATTAACAATTTCGACAATGTATTATTCATGTTATCACGAAATTATTACTTAAATGTGGTAGACTGTTTCAGCAGTAAGCAGCTTTTCATACTTTCTCTTGACGTGGTAACTCCTTTTGGTTTTGAAAAATCATTAGTCGTTCATCGCATGGACTTAAACCCATTCAAATATCAAAATGTAGCTTAATATCATTCTTTTAATGCTTTTTTGTTCCAGGACATTGTTAGCATTTTTTGAAGGCATTGCGATTTTGAGAAGCTTTGCAGAATTCTATCAATCTTTCCACCAAACTCCGGTTAGATCATACGAAACCTACATTTTAATTCTGACTCATATTTATGGGGAAACGCCTCTTTATCAAGTAAATTGCGTGTGGGAGACCGATCCGAACAAACAAAAGTGACCTGTTGCGCTGAGTTAGAGAAGAAAACTTGGTCGCATTTTGGCAAAAATGACATTTTTTTAATTTGCTTCATTAAAAAGCGACATTGCTTAGCTCTGCTGACAGAGACAAGCGAGAAGAAAATATTTTTGAATTTGAAAAAAAACGAAAATTTTTGAAGTTTTGAAAATGAATCGCCCAAGTGATCCTTTGCCTAAAAGCACTTATTTTGGAAGGTTTCTTCAAATTTTAGCTTGATTTAAGTAATCTAAAATACCCAAAAACCATCACTTCATTAGCATGTGATTATTGCTTTATCTCTAGTGTCATTGGATCCGAAAGTTGTGAGATAGTTTAAATGGGATGGAAAAGTGACACTCTGAATGTTGGCGGTCACAATACCCCGAATGTCTTTCCATGCGCCTATAGAAATCCAATAAGGACCCAGTGTTTGCCGGGTCATCTTGCCGAAATTATGCTGGCTTTTGCGAAGTACTTCAACTACACAGTCAAATTTGTTGCTTCAAATGATTACAAGTACGGCGAATATTTTCCATACTATGGGAACGCTTCAGGTTATATTAACGATATTATGGAAGATAACATAGACGTCACCATACCATACTTTTCATACAGTGAAACCAGAGCAATGAAAGTAGATTTTGTTTATGCATTACTTTACGATTATTTCGCATTTTTGATTAACCACAGTTGGAAGAAGCCAATAGAAGTCAAAGTTGCGTGGCGAAAAGCATTTGCGACTGAATGTAATGCAATTATTGTGCTACTTGTTATCTTATCGGAAGTGCTGCCAAGATTTAAGAAAAGCAGTCGTAAATGGACATGCTTAGGAATGTCGCTAGTGCCCATTCATTTTAATGCGAAATTAGCATGCATAATGCTGCCTGGAGATATTGCGTGGCCATGGAAAAGTATAAATGACCTACATAACATTACAAAGCCATTCTATCTAGTGTCTGCCAGTGCCGATGATTTAGCCACTAAAATTGCCCGAAATCGTTTACCAATTTCTACGCCAATCGTCACTGTAAACAACTTCGAAATGGCCAAGCAACGTATTTCTTCAGACAAGTATGGGTTTTTGGTGTCCGGCTATGCTTTTTTGCTTTCACTTCTTAAACCACATGAAGACTTATTTCTGCACAAAGACATAAGCATGCCTATAGTTAGATTTTCAATGATAAATAAAGCATACGTTAAGCTTAAAAGGCAACTGGAGGAATTCTATATGGACTTTTCACGGTACGGTTTGATGCAATACGTGAACAGAAAATACGAACGATACCACGGAATTCCCAAACTCCAAAACCCGCACAATGTTATTCCTTCTATTAAGCTTTCCAGCATTCGAATGTTATGGATTTGTTTGTTACTGGGATATGCAGTTGGAATAACCATTTTTGTTTTAGAATACTTTTAGTCAGTATTTGTGTAGGATTATAACTGTAGATTTGACAGTTGTAGAAGGTTTTGCTGAGTGCATTTCAGTGATTGACTGACCTGCTGACCTGCTATTGGTTTGTGTTATTTGTATAATTGGAACAGTGATGATTTGCCGAAAGGCAACAATTCAAACCAAAGTTTGTCATTGAAAAACTTCAAATTCAAATTTTTGAAAGCTCTATGTCTATATCTAAGAAACAAAGGCTTGGAGAACACGTCTGCTTGAGGATCTGATCGTGTGCTGATTAGGAATGGTGGTGCTGAAGATAAGTTTTTCTAACGATTTTCTTAATGTTAAGTTTTGATGATTTAAAAAGTTATGATTTTAGTGGCGCATGTCCATTTTAGTTACCGCTTTCTTTTAGTCAATATTCAGAAAGCAAAATATACCGGATGGAAGATTCTGACTACAGAACTGACATTTACAAGGTTTACATCTTGACTTCCATTAATTCCACTAAAAACTCTAGGTCATATTATGGTCGACGGAAAGGATAAAGAGAACTCAACCGAAAAAGATAGAAAGAGAGAGAAATATATAAAAATTATTATTAGAAAGAGGGTGGTTATAGAAATTAAATATAGAAGAAATAGGGATAAAGTGTGAAGGGAATAAAAACCCGGGAAGGTAAAAGGGGAAATGAATGGAAAAAGAAAAAAAAAGGGGGGGTTGGAAAATTGTAAAAAAGAAAAAAATAGGGGGAAAAAAAGGTAAATAGATAAAAATAAAAAGAAAAGTGGTTGAATGAGAATGTGTATATAATAAGTGAGGGTGTATAAAAAAAGGGAGAGGGAAAGAATGATTAAAATATGAGGAGAAATGTGGGAAATATGAGAAGGATATGGAAGGAAATAGTAGAGATATATAGTAGAAGGGAGGAAAAAAAAAAAAAAGGGAAAAGGAGAAGTGGGAATTTTGGGGGGTGTGTTTGGGAAATTGGTTGTAAAATTAGGAAAGGAAAGGGGAATAAAGTTGGGACCGAATAATAGGAAGTAAGAATGGAAAATTGAAGACCATCGTATGGAGGTATATTGTTGAGAGATTGGAAAAGAGGAAGAGGAAAAAAGTAAGAGATTGGAAAAGATATTAATTAAAAGATAATAATGAATATATAGAAGATAGGTAGTATGTAAAAAGGAGTATAGGGGGGGGGGAAAATGATGGGGTTGGGGAGAAAAGGTGGGGGGGGGTGAAAAAAAAGAATAAGAGAAAAATGTAGGGGAAGGGGGGGGATGGGAGGGGAGAAGTTATTGGTTTTTTGTGTTTTTGTGGGGGTGTTGTTTGTTTTGGGGGGGGGGGTTTGTGGTATGGGGGAAAGATGGGGTGGGGGGGGTTTGGGTGTGTGGTTGAATTTTATTTTTGTGTTTTGAAGTTATTTTAGGTGTTTATTTTTTTTTTTGAATTTTTATTGTATGATTTTTTTATGGTTTGTTAATCGCTTATATAAGATAGTTTTCTGTTTTTTTTTCGGGTTTTTTTGTTGTGATTATTTGAAGGTTTTTATTTTGCATCGGTTTTTTTATTTTAGATTCTTTTTTTGTTTTTTCTGTTTTCTCCTGTTTTTTTATTATAATGAAATGTTTTCTCATATTGCTCTTTTCCCTAGAACCAGTGGACGGATTCAAAATACTATCGATTTGAGCAGTCTATGGTTACCAGAGATTAGTTAGAAGAGTTATGTTGTCTCAAAAGGATAACCGTACGACACTATCATACACACGATCCGATATTACTGTTGCCTGGGTTAAAGTTTCCTTGGTTTTAAGCTGGTTTTAAACGAGTTTTCTTATTTTGAGGAACATGGCCAACGCTGGATAGCATAGCAAACGATCACACCTACTTGTTGTTGTACATAATTAAACTCACTGGTTAAACTGGATTAGATTGTAAAACTAGAAAGAAAGGAAGTTATTTATAGGAGTTCATTGAGATGTCACGTGGTCTGAGGAGTGCAATTGTTTAGAGGTTTGGTGAAGGCACAACTAAGTGTCACCCAGCTGGGCTCTTTGCCGTTTCTACTACTCAAACTTCTATGACGGTCGACAAGGGGGAAAGGGGGAATTTCTTACCCTCCCCCAATTCCCCCCATTGGCGAAGTCGCCTGCAAGGGGTAAGAAAATTGCCCGAAGACTATGTTTTACCACTAAAGTTTCCAAAGATTTTCCGGCTTCGCCGGGATTTTTCATTAAAAATCACTAGTTTTTGTTAAAAAACGTCCGAAAAACGTTGTTTTAGGTAAAAAATTGCTGGTTTTCATTAAAAAACGACAAAAACGCTTAAAAATTGCTTTCAAAAGTACGCTTATAAGACAAATCGCTCTCACAAGGGGTACCCAAATGTGCTTCCACAAGGGTCAGTGAAATTTGACCTGCCGTATAGGTATGACGGTCAACCGCGCCTATACCGGAAGACGCCACCGAAATTGGAACCTTTCTAAGAAGTCCAATATAACTGCACCAAGAAGACAAAACATCGAACTTTCTTATTTGTGTATTATGTTCAATGTTCGTTGTTGTCCGTTGCTGTTGATTGTTTTAAATTCCCCCCTGATCGTTCAACAGGACCAGATCCTTGATTTTGCAATTCTTGTTTGGTACCTGCCGGTGCGTTATAGACTACCTCCCTCCTGTCAACAATTTACAGAGAGTTAAGGGGCGGCCGCCTCCGGGTGGAACTGCCGAAGTGCGTTCATCACGCAGCTGATGATGGACGAGTCTCCAGCTTTGTTCAACGCCTCGGGTATTTGTGAAGACATTTATTCGGTGTCAGCTATTTACCCCAGTCAAATTTATTAAATTATTTCTGAGACTACTCCTAACTAGTTTAGAACCAACTGGAGTGGGTCGTACCGGAAAAACTGAAGCTTTCTTTGAAGCACTGAAGCTTTGATGTTAACCAAATCTAGCAGATGTCAACAGTGCTGAGCTCGAGGTACTAGACGACTAATTTGAGAGGGTAGTATGACAAATTAATAGAAAATTAGCACATTGTTCACGCTGACTTAATAAGTGTAGTTGTGCTAAGTAGGTAAATGTTAAATTAATTCATTTAATTCGTTCAATTAAACAAGAAGCCCGCCAAAAAGGTAAGAAGCTTTGTCGCACGTATAATAAACAGATCTCACAAACAGCTCTCTGAATAACTCACTGGGTTAATCTATCAACCATCGGTCAATTTGTTAGTACCAAAGACAACGAATGTAAGCGATGTCGCAAAACAGACATATGGTAGCTCACTCTAAGAAACAGAATAATCACAATTCGGCCGAAAATTGGCGAAACAGATTTGGCAATACCTATACTGCTAGCAGTAGCTGGCTAATGTGACGGTGAATTTAGATGTAAAAACAGAGTAGGTCAAATAATTAAAAATTTGAAAAATACCAAAGGACACCTCACAAAAACACCAAAAACTGAAATATGGTACCAAGATTGAAACCTTATCAGAACTTATAGCAAAATTGAGTTCCGATATGATCTGAAACGAACAAAGCGTCTACTGAAACCATTAGGAATTTCCAATGTCAAAATTCAATGATCACCTCAAAAATTACTAAATTGTGTGCTTCCAAAATATTCTGACAAAGGGGCTCTTAAAATGGACATTTTCAGGAAATTCTTTGGTTCATAGCTGTAGCGTGATGCAGTCACCTAAGCACGTGATGGTCACCCTGGCGTATTTCGTTCCTGGAAGCTTCGTGAATCACTGGCTAGGTCGAAATAAGGACGTGGAGGGACTGATCATACAGTGTGAAGCTTGTCAACGTAGTGAACAATCACTGGCAAAAAATTCCTGGGAGTCACGTATGTCCATACTCCACTGGAGCAAGGGAAAAATTTGTCATCGATATGATTGGGCCATACAAGATAGCGCAGAGTTATGCTAAGTTTGCAGTAGTCTTGATCGACTACTATTCCAGTTATCCCGAGGTAACGTCACCAAGAATCATTGATTGGTTAAAGAAACATTTTGCCCGTTATTTACATTCTGATTCATTGATCAGCGACAAGGCGATTCAAATCACAAGTGCTGAGTTTCCCTGGAGCTAAGAACCATTCGACTTTTCAGAATAGCTGTCTACAATCCACAAGAAAATGGAAAAGTTGGGCGATTCAATCGATATCTCAGCACTGGAGTTTAAGCATTCACCGCTTCTGGCTCGAAGTGGACTAAGGGTATATTAAGCTTGCTTGCACAATAGCATGCAAGTTCGTGTACTGCCGTAACCAAAAGTCCTTGGACTCATAACTCATTGGACTGCCACAGACTTAGGACTCCATTCTCTGCGTCATGGAACGGATGATGAGTCATCTAAACCTAAGCAAACACTTTTGATGCCGCGCAATCCTGTCTCTGCAATTAATCGTGGACCCTATCAAAAGGGGGATCAAATTATTGTTCGACGACCTTCTATCTCGTAAGGTCAGTCACCATGGAGCAAGCCACTGTTCGTCAAGGACGTCCTCAGCAACCTCCTGTCATCTGACAACTCAATATAGAATGAATGCTCGGAAAATGCTAAGCTTAACCACCAAACACGACAGAGCGTACTCAGCCTTCAATTCGGCAACGAAGATCGACGAGGCAGACCAAGGGCCATTCTCCTTCCCAATACTCGTCCTAACTCATAAACTCTCCGAGGAGGGGGATGATGTTATGTCTGAGCTGAGGCTGTTACTTAATTTGCACATTTCGTAACCTAGCTGCATATTTCTTCAGATTAGTTCATTTGCATATTAATGTGAACTTTGCTAGTATATAAGCTGTTGCTTTTATCACGTTATTCAGTCTGTTTGATAGCTTCAATAAATGATTGGCTTATACGGGTGCATGGCCGAGTATCTAGTCTTACTCGATTTGTAATGTCTGGCTAGACACTACAAGTTTCAACTAGTAACGCTACATTCAGAACTAGAGGGCTGCTAAACTAAATTGTTGCCTCGACTGCCCTTTTAAGGGTAACCGTTTCAGGTCATATTTGAAATCTATTTACTTAAATTTTACTATTTTCTTATTTAATTCTATTGCTGCTAATTCTTTTAGAAGTTTATTTGGCAAGGTTTAGGCGACATCTGCCAAAAACGAATATTTTGGGTGGAATTCGCCTAAAATTTTGCAGAAATGTCGGACTTTCCAACTATGTGCTACTTGAACGATAACATTGTTTCAATTTCAAGGAATGGGGGAAGGAGCTGAAGCTGGCGGAAAGCTAAATCGAAAAATTGACTTCAAATTCTTGTTCATACAACCCCTTATACACAGCTTTTCAGAGAATATTGGCCAAAAATTTGTGGTGCTCCTTGGATTATTTCAATTTTAACAATGTTCTTAAGGTCATGGAAAAGTAAAATTTTTGAGTTTACATTTTTACTTTACTTTGGTTAATTGGTCCGAAATGTGTTGAAATGCATATGCTACGGACCACGTGTATATTTGCTCCATATTCATATGAGACAACAGATTTGGCCTCTCATGCACATGAAGCATTAGATCTTGTCCCCATATGCACATGGAGCAAGAATTTCTGTCCCGTATGCATATGGGCCAACTTCTTCGTCCCATGTACACAAGAGCAAATATCTTTTACCCCATATGGAAATATCAGCAATTCTGTATACTTTATTTCAAACGTTTAATTAGGTGTTTTTGCAATTAGGTCTTGCTTACTATTAGAATTGATAGGCAGTGTGAATCATGGCAAAAATTAAATTGAAGAATTGAGAGTGAAAATGAAAATGAAAATGAAAATTGAAAAAAGTGAAAACAAAAGGAAATTTTTAAAGTTTTCAAATTGAGAAATGTGCGAATTAGGTCGACAAATATTTGGAAATAAGGAAATTTTTAAACTTTTCGGTGATGAATGAGGAGTTATACATTAACATGCAGAAGGTCTTTTATTTTACAAATCTTGAAAACTAAAGTTCCAAAGTTTTATTTTTTCGATGGCAATTCCTAAAAGTCAGCTTTAACAATATAATGTTCGCCATATTGAAAGCTTTACTTCACAGCTATATGTTGTAAAGCAATAATTTTCGCATCATTAAATTTAAATGTGGAAAACCTGAAAATTCCACACAAAAATGTTACTGAATTTCATTTTAAAACTTCAACAATTTCAAATTTGAAAATATCATTTTTCAATTTTAACCTTGAATCTCAGTAGATGCATCCATTCTAATATTGACATAGCTATTAGCTAAACATTATTTTTGAACTAACAAACGGCTGAAATAAGAAAAAGTACACCAATTACTAATATTTCCATA
This sequence comes from Trissonchulus latispiculum, assembly GCA_030248195.1. Taxonomy (NCBI): domain Eukaryota; kingdom Metazoa; phylum Nematoda; class Enoplea; order Enoplida; family Ironidae; genus Trissonchulus; species Trissonchulus latispiculum. The sequence continues at coordinate 23,662 of JASAND010021827.1, forward strand.
TGGGGCAGAAGATCTTTATTCCATGTGCACACGGGGCAAAGAAGTTGGCACAACTGTATGTATGAATATTCAGAAATTTTATACATGGTCCATAACACATCCGTGCCAAATTTGAGCAAAATCGCTTAGGAACTGCGAACGTTATGCTCAGAGATTTGTCTTTGAACAACTTTTAACTCTTTAACTGTTCAGTTTTTAACCCTGCAGAAAACAGTTAAAATGAACTCGTCGCATCCATGGAAAGGGTTAAAAGAGTTAATTTTAACTCTACTCTAATGTACTCTACTCTTCAATATAAGGCCCTAAGTTGTAAACTCGAAAAAGTTTGAAACTAGCTGCTTTAGAAATGATCCAAACCGTCCTATGTTACAACTTCGCGTCGGCAAGTTAATGCAGGTATCTAACCAACAAACAACTAAGTCTGTAAGGACGTTTTGCGTGCTGCAAACTTTATCGTAAACGCAAATGGTAGTTCACTGCAGTGATTTACTCACAGAATAATATATTACCAATATGCACTTTAGCTAGTGGCAACACAGAATCACAAAGACAAGATTAACTTCCTTGTTTGTTTTTGATTGTTTAACATGCAATACTTTTAATTTCAAATTGATTCGCAGTAGAAGAAAGAGGAAAACTTCATTTGCAAGTTATGTTTACTTGCTTTTCATAAATTTGGTCCCTTGTTTTCACGCATTTATTGGTTAGTGGTAGAAGAATACTTCAATATCTTTGAGAGCCTGATGGTTTTAGTTCTGAAATATTTCAGATCCTGAGTAATGAGTATCACATGTATTCTCGAAATAACATTCGCAAGCGGAGGCTTAAAGTTACCAGGTGGCGTATGAGCTCTAATAACTGAAAAACCTTGTTTGATAAAAAATTTGTATCACCCAAGACTTGAAGCTCACCCATCAGAAGGGTCGCTCACGTCCCAGAATCCGGAGTTTGTCGGATGTTTTGGGCAAAATACCAAAAAATCCGATTTTCCAGCGGCCTTCGACCGTTGGTTTAACCCCCCCCCCAATTTATCCTCCTGCACATGCCTGCTTGTGTGTCTACTATGCCAATATTTCAAGTATCCCCAAATGGCATAAATGAAATATTTACATTGACTTGGGGTGGAATGAGTCAACCGACTTTGGGCCAGTTGAGACTCTTTGATGCTACTGTTGAAAACTAAGCTTATTAATGTAGTTGCTGTAATTAAGGAATTATACTTCGGAAATTTATATCCTGAAATTTCGCTGACTAAATATTTTCATTTAGATTCAATATGCTATTTTAACTCTATTATCTTTGCGATACTGACTTGCTTCAATGGAATGGCAAGGTGAGATTCTCAAAGTAGGTTGCCACAATTCTCCTAATATATTTCAGTGCGCCTTTAGGCAACCAATAAGCACCCAGTGTATGCCAGGTCATCTTGCTGAGATAATGCTAATTTTTGCAAAGTGCTTTAACTACACGCTTAAATTTGTCGCCTCAACTGATCACAAGTATGGTGAATTTTTTCCTGACTACGGAAATGCATCGGGTTTTGTGAACGATATTATGGACGGTAGCGTAGACGTCACAATACCATATTTTTCTTACAGTGAAACTAGAGCAATGAAAGTAGATTTCATCTATTCATTAAGGTACGACTATTTAGCATTTTTAGTAAACGGCAGCTGGAGAAAATCTGTAGAAGTTAAAGTTGCCTGGCGAAAAGCATTTGCGACAAAATGTAACGTAATTATTGCGCTACTTGTGGTCTTATCGGAAGTGCTGTCAAGATTTAATAAAAGCAGCCGTAAATGGACATGCTTAGGAATGTTGCTAGTGTCCCTACATTTTAATGCGAAACTAGCATGCATCATGCTGCCTGGAGATATTGCATTACCATGGAAAAGTATAAATGACCTACGTAACATTACTAAGCCATTCTTTTTGGTATCTGCGAATGCTGGCGATTTGGCCACCAAAATTGCCCGAAGTCATTTGCCTATTTCTACTCCAATCGCCACCGTAAACAGCTTCGACTTAGCCAAGGAACGTATTTCTTCAGACAAGTTTGGGTTTTTAGTGTCAAGCCATACATTTCTACGTTCGCTGCTTAAGCCACATGATAACCTATTTCTTCACACAGACAAAGACATGCCTATAGTTCGGTTTTCAATGATAAATAAAACATATCTCAAGCTTAAAAGTCAATTGGAAAGCTTCTATATGGATTGCTCCAGGTACGGTTTGATGCAGTACATGAACAAAAAGTACGAAAGGTACTACAACAGTCCCAAACTCCAACAATCGTCCAATGTTATCCATGCTATTTCGCTTTCCAGCATTCGGATGCTGTGGATTTGTTTGCTACTGGGATATGCTGTTGGAATAATCATTTTTGTTTTTGAGCAGTTTTAGCCAGCATTTGCCAGTTGTATAAGTTTTGTTGAGTGTATATAATTGATATCAAGGGACATTTTAATGTTAACATGCAGTAAGCATGGCCATAACAGAAGATATGACAGCCTGTGGAGACATGACAATTTTTGCCCAGCGTATGTAAGTAGAGGATTTGAAAACCCTGGGGCTAACTAAAAAGCTGTGAATTTACAAGTGCGAGTTTGCGAATACTAAATGAGTGCCGTTTTCGCCAATGTATTGTTTACGACAGGTTTATGAAGCCGTAGTCTAACACGTAAGGACAACTTAGGACTTGCGACAACGTAAGGTCAAAATTAGAGAAGTCAAATCTGTGAACCTTATCAAATTCCTAATGTCATAATGTACTACCATTTGTATGTTACGTTTAAATTCAGATGGCTTATGTTAAATGTAAAGATTTCTTTTAAAAGTTGAGTTACTGAAAGTTACTATGCTTTGCTTTAGTTAATTTTTGATAAAATAATTTTTTGATTTCATTGCATTATTATAAATATCAAATGTTTAACTTTGAAAATAAAAATTGCATTGTTTAGCTTGGAATTAAAAGGTTTCGAAATGAAATGATTTAAACGTTTAGTACAAATTGATGTAAAAATAATTTTTAACCTTTTAATTACTCAGGAATTGTCGAAAATGAAGCTGACTTGATAAATTTAATTTTCTTGGTTTGTTTTCTTTTGTTTTAGTTGAATGACAGTTTCCGCAAGATTTAGTTTCAGTAAATTTTTAAAATCTCAGCTCCTGGTTGTTGAGTCGACTGCGCATCCTCTCCACTCTTATCCTTACCGCAAAAAGAGCTCGTCCACCAACACATCGTATTTTTTATGTAAGCATTAATACGTGTGGGTTAAGTTATCGGAGATCCGGAAAGGTTTTCCACTGCCTAACTGTCAAGTAGCAGCACTTGAGCTTGATCAAAGCATGTGAAATGATGTTTGACTTGGAACTAAGCGTTCTCGATAAGTCTACGTTGATACAATCGCAGAAATTCCCTCCAAATTTGCGAGAACCAATAAACAGGTGCATACCATTCTGTGAAAAGGGCCCTTTACAAACATGCCGAACATGCAATTCCGCATAGGTTAACGCGGGGTCCAATCCCCCCCCCCAACCCGGACAAGATACAAGCCCTACCGCCGTCGGGGACAAGGGGTAACGAAAACATGCCCATGGGGTAAGCAAAAATACCCGAAAAAATTAAGCCTTTACACTAACATTTTAAAAAATGTCCGGCTTCGCCGGAATTTTTTAGCTAAAATGTCTAATTTTTTGTGAAAGTCTGGCAAAATTTTGAAATTCTTTCTTAAACTTCAAGATTTTGGTGCAAATTTTAATCAAGAATCGCAGTTTTTAATGAAATTAGCGTAAATTTTTCGAAAAATTTTACCAACTTATTTTTGAGGTGCAAGCCACCCTGAAAAGTTTCGTTCAGGGTACAAGCCTCCTCAAAATTTTTTGGGGACAAGCCCTCCCCGGGACCCGACCCTATGCTAATGTTCGCCCTTTTCCTGATCCAGATTTCCTCTTCCAGATTCGTTACAGTTGACTCTTAGGGGTGAAGAGCCGCCTTTAGATGATCTAAACCATAGTGAAATCTGCACCTCTTGTTTCAGAATATTCATACGAAAAATTATGATTTTTGCCTCAAAATTCGAATTGACAATTCTTGTTGAAAGTAATTTGTGATTGTGTGATGGCTCTTTCCAGTTTGCCCCCGAAGGATTTGAGCAAATTTACACAATTCACTACAGTGTAAACGGCATAACTCATTAAATGCGAGTTTTGGGCGAATGCTTCCTTCCTTTCGCTGGTTTCTCCATTTTATTCGAATGCTGCAAACAACAGCGCTCGCTCGCATAGTGCAGCTGAGTAATGGGCGGACAGCTAAACCGCGGAATCCAACCTGTCAGATTAGATCGGGATATAACTGAGGCTAAGCAAAAGTTGGCTACTCATCTTTTGGTTGCAAATTTAATGCCCGAAGAAATAATGTTGATCTGTAGTAATTATTTGCTTCACATAGTCGTCTGATAGGAACGTATTGTGTGCGATCGTATCTGTGAACAGTATTTTTTTTGTTTTAAGCTCAGAAATCAATTTCTCTAAAGTTCTAAAGTTTGCAAAACAGCTGAAATTGCAGTTATTTCAAAAGTGAAATTATATATACTGAAGCTAAAATTAAAAGTTATAGTTTAATTACGAACCTTGAGTCGTATTCATATTTATATACTTGTTGTTGAGTTTATTTGCTATTGTACTAATTTGGCGGATTGTGTTAAATGTAAATTGTGCTGAAACTGGTGTATCGCTCCTTTTTTACTTTAAAAGGTCGGTTTCGGAAAGGCATAGGATTATGGTAGTTTTGGAAAATAGGAAGAGAACAAAGGAAACACTTAACATCAAGAAAATGAAACGCGTACGCGGGCCAGCAGGCGGATCCACGAAGGATACAATGCATTAATCATAAAGAAATAAAGAAAAACGCGTGCCTGCAGTCACTAAGGCAAAAGCCTTAGTCAGATCGAACAGGAGAGAGCCAAAGGGTGCTGTGAGCGCTCTTGCCCAGAGAGGACCAGTCTCTGGAGCTCCTGCCTGGTTGTCCATGAAGACGACAGCCAGCTCGGCTCTATCCGTGCCGCAACATAGCCAGGGAAGGTTTTATCAAAACCTCTCTCACTGTGCTTTTGCCTTAGTGACTGCAGGCAGGCGTTTTTCATTATTTTTTTATGAAAGGAAACACTCGATAGAGTAATTGTCAAATTTCAATGCATTGGCTCAAACGGCACTTAACTCCAGCACTTGAGTATCAAGAGTTTTATGAAACAAATCAAACAAATCGGTGTGATGATTTGCCTAAAAGTCATCGAATCAAACATTGGGAGTAGACGACGTATGTCATTGATAAACGTAAATTGGCATTCTTGAACTGCTCATTGGGGAACTGAAAGTTTCGCGAAAACATTTACTTTGCATTAAACCAGCAAGCACCAGTCATAGCTTTGAATCATTATTCCTTAAAGGACAAGGTCTGCCAAGCAATTAGAAGTGACCCCTGAATGGGGAATAATTTCGCATAGAAGCAATAGTTTAAAAATAAATGCCAATTTCTACCAAGCCCTTGGATCTCACGAAAACCTGGAAGGAAACTACATATATAATAAATAAATAAGAACTGCTCATTTTAACGGTACAATTTCTGTTATAAACCTAAAATCTGTTCTTTCTGGGAAACCTAGAACACGCAGTGGCTTGCACCAATGCGGATTAGCAGGAGATTAACTTCATTTACCACTTGTCTGTTAATATATTTAGTATAAATTAATCTCTGGCACCAGTCTTGAAAAACTCCGAGTTTTCAATTTCAATTTTCAATCTCAGGAATTCTCAGTCTCCTGCCTAACATTAATTGGTATCCTATTGTTGAGAATCAACTAAATTAAAGTGTTGCAACTGACTTAAAAAACAAACACTAAAACCATTTTGTTACTGCTGTGTGCAGTCCTCCAGTTTTGTTAGCTATTGCGATCAGCTTATATCTGATCTACTTCGTCAGTTTAGTTGATGTTCGATTTTGTTACGAGACGGTTGGGTAATTGTTTATTTTACATTAAATTCATTGTTACGCCACAACGAAATTTAGTTGGTTATCCCATGGAGCTGGTCCGGTAGTGCAGGTAACTTGTAGAGTTTCTTTAGGAAGGTAGAACCCGGTTAAATTTACAGAGTAGGCCCGGTCTAGCAACCCGTAATCGCTCCGCCTCTAGATTTCTACCCAGGTCCAGGCAGCTGAGGTAGGAATTTCACACTATTAAAATTAATGTTTGATTATACTGATTTAGTACCTATACTCAATAAATGTATGTGTTGATACCTATGGCCCGGATATTGCGTATGCTGCAGGGATGCGGAGTTATGTGGGGCAGGCGCTGGCCGGAAAAACCTGCATGCATACAACTTAGATGTTTTTTGATGGTAGACGCTGTTTTGGGTTCTTCTCTTAATAACTCTGACTGAAGAGACGGTAAACTCGAAATCGTTCCTAGCTGATGATTACACTCTACTTAGCTGACGGCTATGGTATAAACGTAATCCCCTACTTGCTAAGTTTTACTCAGTAAATCATGTTAAAGGCACTTTTATGTCAGAGAAGCACAAACCGCGTCTCTGAAACAAAATTCAGTAACTATTAGTTTTAATTACTAATCTCATTTGCATACCCAACGTTTCAACTTGTTACGAACTGAGCTTTAGATTTGCGTGTGCAATACAAACGCTCAAATAAGCAATATTCGAAGTGTCCTACTAATAGCATTTTTAAAGTCAATTTTCCAGATTTTTGAAACAGAAAAAGGCAGCTTGCTAAACTTTTATTATATTAGAAATGTTTATTTTCACAAAATTTTGCCTGAAAAAACATTGCTAAGAGTCAAAAGAAAGTACACACTGTACAGAAAGGTGTCAACCAATTGCAAAGATTCCGCCTCCGACGGAATAAAAACGTATTTAAGCTACTGTACGATTTAGCATTAGGATAATTGAGTCTGCACCTGTCAGCCACGCGCTCACAATGTTGACCTGTTGACATTTATTCAAAAGTGTATACATGTTACAAACTATATCAGTACTTAACTTTTCATTTGGTTAACCGTTTGCTAAAGATTTCCTAGAATAAATATTAGTTACTTCTTCGAAATATTTCACACAAATTAGAAAATTTACAATAGTTGGTCATTGAATTGAACAAGAAGAATACAAATTGCTAGTTTGGAATTATGCTGCAATCATGCTTTATATGGGCTCACACGCTGTCAGTATTCATTTAATGGCTGCTTTGACACATTAGGCAGCAAAACAGTGACTCGGGGATATGGAAAGGTGAGTTTCTGAGCGCTCATTCACTCTAAACTTGAACCTAAAAATATGCTGTTAAAGAGCTTGAAATTTAATTTAATTTGTTTCTCTGAAGGCGCACAACCGACCATATTTGAATGGTCTCATCTGCAGTGGTATATATATATATATATATATATATATATATATATATATATATATAAGCAGCAAGAACTGTAAGAGTAATAAAAAGCTTTTTCATTTCTCTAAAAATGCTTTTTTGTTATTAGGCAAATTTGGAATGCGTTTCGCTTCAACACACATTACTTTCAAGCAAATAAATGAAGGGACAATTCAGCAGCTTGGGCAACGACGTCATCTTGACCATATCAAATGACGTTTACTTAAGCTTAACATATTAGGTGAATTGGCCTTTTCCTGGTCGCAAATTACATTTTTTTCTATGCCAGTTGCACAATATTCGATTTAATCATGTTAATGTGCTATCGCCAGACAGGAAGCTTATTTAAACACATTAAGTGATTAAGTGATTCAGTTCCTCGCAGCAACGTTCCGTACTTCAACTTCTATGAATGATACATGAATTATTTTACATGTCGGTGGGCACGGAGAACCCCACATATTTCCTTGTGCATTTAACTATCCCAGGTTAAAGAAATGTCGGCTTGGCTTCACAGCTGAAATCATGGAAGCTTTCGCATCGTGGATGAACTACAATATTCAGTTTAGTCTTTCTCGAGACGGAAAGTTTGGAAACTACTAACCTGAAACTGGAATTATGACAGGTTATGTAGCTGATGTTTACGACGGTGTTATAAATCTCACAATTCCATACTTTGTATACGGAGACGCCAGGGATAAGGCAGTTGATTTTGTGTATGCACCCTACTATGACCATTGGGCATACGTTATTAGTGGCTCCTGGTCACAGCCAGCTGCTATCTCGCTTGCCTGGTTGTCAGGCTTCAAGACACAAGCAACAGTCGTAATCTTCTTGTTTCTGTTCATAATCATGTTTATGGACATATTTAATAAAAACTCAAGAAAATGGACAGGACTTGGAGTGCTGCTGCTGTCAGTGAATTTTAGTGCTGTCATGACAAAAGTAATGCTCCCTCAGCCTGCTTTGCCATGGAATAGGGTTGTAGACATTATTACGAGACAGAATCCTTACTTCATGGTATCTACCAAGTTGGACAATAACAATGTGCTGATTACAAAGAACCTCTTACAACCCTCCACACGCCATATTTTGACAAATACTTTTGAGGAAGCACTAAAGGTGATTTCTGAAAGCAAGTTCACATTTCAACCAGGATACGTTTTTGCTAGGCCTGGTTCGACGGTATCCGAACATTAGCTTAATGTTATTCAAAGACAAAGGATTAGACCCTATTTCACGGTTCTCCATGATACCCAAAAATAGAACTAAATTGAAAAAGGAACTCACAATATTTTTCGTTGAATATATGCAATTTGGCTTGCTAACGCGAACTATTAATGCCTACCGATACGTTTACTGAACAAAATAATGCTGTTTCTTTATGCACCATTGGGATTGACCACGTTTACTTTACCACTTAGGATTACGTTTTCCGGTTTCTGTCTTGGACTTTGCATGGTTTTTGCAGAAAAGGGAATTTTTACAAAATCCAGAACAAAGGCAACGTTTTAAAAGCCTTTTCAGACTTTATTCAGCACGAATATTTCCGTAGAACAAAACGAAAGCAAACAAACAAGCGAAAAACAGGAAACAAAGTGAAAACTATCGTTCAAAATGAATCTACCGCTTAAAGCTGAAATTGTACATTACTTCAGTGACTTTAACGTAATCGAAGGCAACGCTAGGTTAGAAATCAATTACGAAAATTATGTTGTTAGAAATAAACTATGTAATACCAATAATTAAGACTGTGACAAGCGTCAGACTAAATCTAAGAAACGTTTAGTGGAGTGGTCATTACCAGCTGTTTTTGTAGCTCGTGTTTCTAAAACAGTAATCTGAGTTCACTGGTGATAACAGGCACGAATTGTTGGCTACTGCAAATATTTTTCTCTGTCTATAACCATTTGTATCTATTCACAATCTTAGGCATAGGAATGGGAAATAGGATTTCACGCACTCATCCAGGCCATTAAAAATGAATACCTTAAGTGACTTTGAACAAAAATGACATATTTTGGCAAAGTTTAGAGGTTTGTTTCTTAACGTTAAAATATGAAGCAGCTAAAAACGTTAAAGATAAATATATTCGGTAATAATTTTAGTATTTTCAGACCAGGGTTTATTCAAATAAGGATTTCTCACATTTTGGCGTGGAATCCGCTAACAGTTAAAACTTTATAAGGTTGATACCTACTTGTATATACCATGAACACAATTTATCAATCAAGTATTAATCAAATATAATTTGGAATGAAATTTGGATGTTACGTCCCCAAAGCCCATTGAGGATTGTTTTCGATTGATATCTGGGATCAAATAAAAAATTAACAAGCTGTCGAAACCAAGGTGGTAGAGGGTCACCAAAGTAAAGTTGGATGATTTCATAGTGAAAAACTTCAAATTTTAATTCCACATGCCCAAACACCCTGTTAAAGTAATCTACATTAATGCCGTCAACGTTCTGCCATCAAATAAACAATTTTTCCCAAGAAACCATTTACAAAATACTTTCTTTGGCTTACTTGACTAAACTATGGGTTGCTGTAATAACTACAATCAGAACTTCAAATCAGTCTAGACTCATCTTTTCTTATGTGCGGACGTGTCTTTCATGGGTTTCGCTGCTTTCCATGCACACCAGCTTTTTATATTGTTTCCCTTTTCTGTCCTGATTTCTCCGATTGCGGTACTCCTAGATTAACCTAGTAGAGGAAAAATATTTGGCGGGAGGGGTCAGTTCTTCTATGATAACCAGTCTTTATTCAAATTTTTGATGCTCATTGGCGGCTACAACGCTGTGTCTATCTATGTAAACCTCTTTTGATTGAAATTTTTCTATTTCGTAACAATGTAAAGTGAAATTTTCTAGGTCATCATTCCAGAATTTTTTCATTTAACAACGTATACCCTTCGGTTGTTATTCCGCACTTTTTCCATTTTTATAATGGCAGAATGCTTGCGACAGACAATAATGTTTCAAGAATATTAAAAGAGCCTGCTCAAGTGCATCCAAACTATGAGTGTTGCCTGTTGCGTCAATTTGACATGTGCTTTTACTGCGACAAAAGTAACTAACATTCAACCAATAAAGTAAATGATTTATAGGCGTTCATGTAACAATATTATCTTTCCCATATCAGATGCCAAATTTAACACGTGGCAGTTTTTTCCTTTTCCCAAGTTGAGAATTGTATTGTCTGTTCCAATTCATTGGAATTGCATTTTAATTATGTTAATGTTTAAACAGACAGATAAATTATTTCAAACACTTTAAGTGAAACTTTCTGAAACTTTCGGCCAGCGCAAAAGTTTTTTTATCTATGAGTGTAGCTAGAAATACTTTGCGTGTTGGAGGCCACGGGCCGCCCCACATATTTCCATGTGCGTTAAATTATCTTCGCTTGAAGTCCTGTCGGCTTGGGTTTACAGCTGAAATTATGACTGCTTTCGCAAAATGGATGAACTACGACATAGAATTTACTGCTTCTCGAGATGGGAAGTTTGGAGATTACTATGCTGAGCAAGGAATTGTGACTGGCTATGTGGGAGACCTCTACGATGGTGTCATAAATCTTACAATTCCATACTTTGTATACGGAGATACTAGGGCTGAGGTAGTAGATTTTGTTTATGCTCCTTACTATGACAATTGGGCATATGTAATTAGTGGTTCTTGGTCGAAACCGCCAGCAGTTCAACTGGCATGGTTGTCTGGTTTCCGATTACAAGCAACCATTCTGACATTTGTGTTTTTGACCATAATTGCCATACTGGATACACTGCATTTTAAAGCAGCTGAATGGGCAGGACTTGGACTATTGCTACTGTCATTGAATTTCAGTGCTGTCATGACAATCGTAATGCTTCCTCAACTAGCATTGCCATTTAATAGTATCAAGGACATCATAAATGAAAACACGAATTCTTACTTCATTGCTTCCACAAAATCCGACAACAATAATGTCTTAATCATAAAGAATCTGCTACCTCAGTCCACAAGGCATGTGGTTACAAATAATTACGAGGAAGTGCTAAACCTTATTTCTGAGAACAAGCATGCATTTTTGCCAGGTTCTGATACTTACCTTTTAGGACTTGTTAGGCAGCATCCAAAGCTTGGATTATTGGTTTTCAAAGACAAAGGTTTGGACCGTATTCCACGCTTTTCTATGATATCCAAAACAGAAACCAAATTGAAAAAATATCTCACAACATTTTTCTTTGAATATCTGCAATTCGGCTTGTTAGCTAAAACCATAAATGCTTATAGATTTGAACGCACATTTGCTGACCAAAATGACGTAGTATTTTATGCTCCTTTGGGTTTGTCCACATTCAAGCCGCCACTGAAGATTATTTGCTTTGGTTTCAGTGTTGGATTATGTTTGCTACTGTTAGAAAAATCAGCCATTTTCAGTTCCTGCACTAGACATGTGCACCAGATACTTGCTAAATCTCCTTAATATAAAGCTTCCGAATTACTTCATTATGTCAGCGATATTAATGCATCGTCAATCGTAAATAGTTTCTAGGCGTTGCTATTAATTCAAATTTTTTCGAAGCCATTTTCAACAAATCACTTTTCTGGCCAGTGAGCTATTGCAAGGACGTGACCCACTTAATGCATCTTGCTTATCCACCCCTCAGTTCACTGTAGTTGCCATTACCCATAATGTCATCCGGGAAACAGCCTCAAACAACTTTCATTGGGTATGAAGCTTTCCACGATTGGATCTCACAAATTCCAAAGAATCTCTAGAAATGGTCTGATAGATCTCCGTATGAATATCCAAGTGGTCCGCAATACGATCTTCTGAAGATGCTCCAATAATGATCTATCCGACTGATGCTCACTCGTTTTTCTAACATCCTACACATTACGGAAGGCTGCAGTTTTTCACGAAATCGCTAAGTTTATATTTTACTGATTATAATTTTATAGCTAATCACCCATTCCATCCAGCTAGCTGACAAAGCAAAATTGAATCGCTCCAAAACAGGTGACGTTGTGTGAATTGATAATCAGTAATCAAGCTGACGTGGTAACACAGGCCAGAGTCCATAGCTGTATCGCAGTTTTACTAAAACTTTTGATGAAATGGCAGCTGTCGATGATTATGTAATTTAGTAAAATTGGAAAAATAATTTTGTAGTGCCTCTTGTTAAAAGTGAGGTCCAGAACCAGCATGCTTTCGTCATTTTGCACATTTCTGTACACTCAAGATAACCGTTCATCAAACCGCGTCTCCTCCTTTACTCAATGCTTGCAGGACAATTCCAAAGCAGCTCAAACCGCGCCGATTGACCGACGACGAAGCAGAAAACGCGTCCTGCGGTCTGAATGGCTCGACAGTAATCAAGACCGTCAACAACCACAGCCAGCAGCTATGTGCCCCGGGAAATTCTAACTGAGAACTTTAAAATGTTTACCTTGACGCTGCTTCTCTGTCTGTTAACACTATAACTACTTGTAATTGTTATGCTTGCATGTCCACAAACTGGTACGCTCACACGAACGCGCACAGGATCACGCAAGTGAACGCATGAGTTGACTGCGGAGGAATGCAGATGTACTCCGCTTCCGCAACTCAAAACACGAAATTCTAACCTAATGGTCCCTGGGGACCGGCTAACTAAGATTTTTAATCATCTGATTCTGGTGCCAGCCGGCACCAATGATAGGTGGTATCCCCCCTCATGTCAACAATTTGCCGAGAGTTAAGGGGCGGCCGCCTTCGGGTGGAGCTGCCGAGGTGCGTTCATCACACAGCCGGTGATGGGCAAATCTCCATCCTTGCGAAACGCCTCGGGTAATTGTTAGAGACAATTATTCGGTGTCAGCTAACCCCCAGTCAAATTTATAAATTTATCATCAAGCTGACACTACTCGTAACCGGTGTAAGACCAACTGGAGTGGGGCGTACAGAAAAAAACATGTGCACCAACTTAGATATATTATACGATCACTGTTTTGCATAAAACCTTTTTAAATAAGCTAATAGGTACATAAACGACAACAGAAACGTGTTGAGTAGTAGGCACTGCCTGCCTGCAATTCCCATCAGTTTATATATTAATGATTTTTAAGCTGCTTTCAGCACCACTTCTTTGTCATTTGTTTAGTATTTTTCCAATAAAGATAGATTCTAACAGTGTTAGCGATTAACTTATAGTTTTACTGCACGCCGTACGGACTGAGTCAAATTCTTGTATCGATGTTGTTAATTTCTGCGGTGAAATACAGGGTCGTCATAGCTGTCGCTTCTACCATCTTCTTAATTTTCTGGGCATTGTGAGGCTATATTTGCTGTAGCTGTAGCAGAATACTAGCCGCTGATATTGAAAAATTATTACGGTATTATACAAACTATATGATAGCAGTTTTAAGTTTTCTTAGCTGGTAGGTTTTGGCGTTGTTTCTGCTAGTCAAGTTCGGCCTACGTGGAGTTTCCAATTCTTGTTTCATGTTATATTTAATGTTAATGAAAGTATTACTTAATCCTAATGTTTCACAAATATTTCTCAAACCCACATACTTTTTAACCACAAATTTTTAAACTGTCCTTAAAACGCAGCAAAGCATACAGCGATCCAGATTATTTTTCTGGAAATTCGTTAGAAGGAATTAATAACTGGGAAAACAATCAAAATATTGTTTTTCTGCTCCAAATAGATTATAATAGCTTCCAGTGTTGTGATCCACAAAAAGGTCATCATATATGAGCACGTTTTGCTTACGATGTTCGTTAAAGATAGCTCTTTTAATTAGAAATAAGCAAGAGTTTAGAAAATGTTTTTCGTCTGCATTAAACATTTCCCAGATGACTGTCCAGGAATATTGACATTTAAGTATTTCATGAAATTTGAAAAAACTGCAGTTTATTTTAGTTAAATATAAAAAATATGCAATAAATAATGTTATGCTACGTTACACATGTAATGGAAATTGAACACTAGTGCTTAATGTAAGGCTAAGTGATCGCATAATTAAATTGTCAACTTTGTGGTCACGAATCGTGTGCTTGGTGGATTGAAGCTTTAGCTCATTCCTGGAAAGAAGTTGTCATTTCCGAGACAACGTTTTGCCAATTGGATTAAGGGGAGGGCTACGAGTTTCTCTAAAAGTTAGATGTTGGAAAAGCTAGCTATTCTTTTGCCAACTAATAGTATTAGGTTGGGTGCAACTAAAGGTTGTTTAAAGTTTAAAGTTTAAGGTGATTGCAGCTACTCAAAACTAAACATCTTAAACTACTAACAACATTAAACAACATTAAAATCAAACATTAAGCATCAAATTAAGCGTTGAACATTAAACACCACCATACATTAACATAGGGTCGGGTCCTGGGGGGGCTTGTCCCCAAAAAATTTTGAAGGGGCTTGTGCCTTGAACAAAAAATTTCAGGGGGGCTTGTACCTCAAGAAAAAATTTGTAAAATGTTTCGAAAAATTAACGCTAATTTTATTAGAATTTGCAGAAAATCTTCAATTTTTGGAAAAAATTTCAAAATTTTGCCCGATTTTCCCGAAAAATCAAAGATTTTTGCTAAAAAATTCCGGCGCAGCCGGAAATTTTTTGAAATTTCACTGTAAAAACTAATCTTTTCCGGCTGTTTTTGGTTACCCCTTGCCCATTTTTTCGTTACCCCTTGTCCCCGACGGCGATAGGGCTTGTACCTTGTCCGGGTTGGGGGGGGCTTGGACCCCCCCAGACCCCCCCCGCGTTAACCTATGAACACCACCATCCGAATCTCAAAGCACTCCTACGCCTGTCGCCTCTTCGATCGAAGTGTTCAAAATGCTGTTACACCAGAAACCCCTCTGGCAGGAGAGCTGGAGCTTCACCAATAGACCAGCGAGACGCTGCAGTTCCTAGAAGACTCATTGAGTCTCCTACATGCGACTGGAGATGCTCTTTGACAGAACTTTGTGGTAGTATGCATATCCGTTTTATGATCGATTGGAAGAAGTAATGTGTGCCTGAGCTTGAACAATGCATTCGTGCAATGCGTCAAGCCTATTTTGATCAGCTTGGACTTAGTTTTATTTCAGTTTGAAAACATGTCCAACATTGCTGTTCTGTTTGCAATTCTGTTATCATATGTGTAGATTTTACTTTGTTTGAGGTTTAATTCTAGTTGGATTCTTTGAAGTTTTAAAGGTAATTCAAGAACTATGATCGATTTTTGTGATTACTTTGAATTAATTTAAGGTATGATGTCGGTTTCTTGTTTAACTACAAACATTGTACTTTTATGTCAGAGGTCAGTATTGTCAGGCTTTGGAAAACCCCTTAAAAAGGAAAAGATTTTATTTATTAAACATAGGCGAAACTATCAATATCCTGGCAAATTGGCATGACTTCTGTTGGCAATATGGAATTCTAAGCATTGAAAAAGAACTCATTGTACCTCATGAAAAATATTTCTGTGACGGTAACGGTGTCCAAATATTCCAACTTTTCCACAAACAGCGGAGGATGTTTACATTATCCCAACCCATTCTGCAGCGGGCATGAAAAGTCGTGACGCTGTCATGAAGAATCTGTTGAAGAAGCATATGCAGCGCATCTGTACTCTGCAGATGTTGAGGTAAAGTTGAAAGAATTGATTGAAAGAAAAGTTGAAAAGCATTGCCAGCTGCAAACACCATCGGTTGTGATTTTGAGCAGTCGAGACCGATTGAATTGACGGGTCAGGCTGCGCTTTTACTTGAGTGATCATGGTCTGGTTCCCAGAAACGAATGAAAACCTTTGTTAAAATAACACACTATCCCTGCTTCCGGTTGCTGCTGCTGTACCTCTCCGGATTTCACAGAGGTTAAAAATATCCCTATCCAAAAAATATCCCTACACTATCCCCCTCGTTCTCCTAGGTCTCAGCACCTGCTGCACCTTGGGAATTTATACTAACACGCGGGAGTGAATTGTAACGTTTTTCAATAAAATCGACCAAAATCTTGGCTACTGACGAAAAGACTCCCGTATAGTGATCCAACAAAGCTCTTGACTCAATTAATTCAGTCATATCTCCGGTGAGTGGTGGGGGACTAGGCGTGAACACTGGTCCCGGACTCCAGTTGGTTTCCGGGCCCTACTGCAGGAGGGTTACTGACAGCAACGTGACCTCCGCCCCCCCCCCCAAACTCTGTGCACTGTCTCCCAGAGACGACCGGCCAAATTTACCAACATTTCGGAGCCACCTGAATTTTGCTCTTCTGGATTTTTGGGGAAAGGTGTGAATGGAAGAGTTGACGGATTTGCCCCACGAGACTGTGTCTTAAGGGTTAGTGGTCCCCCCCACGACTGAGAAAGCATATTCCAGTAACCTGTAGACTTAGGTTGGCTTTCGTGGAACGTGGACTCCCACGCGACAAGCCGGGCTCGCGGAACCCACGCTGGGGGGTAGCTGACATCCGAATTTGAACACGTATCTAGAAAAACAGTTATTCTAGCGCTCGGTGTTGGCACCCTAAGCTATTAGGGGAATACAAAATAAGGAAGCGCTGAGGAGCACGCTCCCACACCTTCCAATACCCAATAGGGGTTGAATTTTGGAGGTAACTTGGGGAACACCCCACACAAGCTTTGCGCAATTTAAACTTCCTTGTGCTGCTAGCTCAAACATTTCGTCTGTCCGCTCATCCAGATAAGGTAAAGTTTCAAATAATTTTTGAACTTCTTCACGTTTTTGGCCAACAAGCGTGTAAAAAATGGAGACAATGTGGCATCTATCACAGAGCTTTGACTGTTGTCGCTCGAATAATTCTGTGTTCATATAGGTTAACACGTTGAGATTATGCATGTCACAAATGTAAAGACCAAGCATATACAATAAGAGCTTCAATGGTACTTCAATCCTAGTTCCTGTCTCCAACTTAAATCCATTTGTTAATGAATGATGGTATGCTTTTATCTACAATTCATTATATTTCAAAGGAATATAGTTTTAGATAAGCTGACAATAGGTTTGACAATAACTGCATAAATTATGCAGCGGAGCAATCTTTGCCATATCAAGTGACTAGAAAGTCATCATGTAAAGCAGCTTCAGCTTTCGGCAAATGACAAATTATAACCCTGCTATTCTAATCCCGCAGTATTCAAGCTTTATAATGGCAAAATGCTTGACGTAGACATGGTTGTTTCAGACATATTAAACAAAATTTCCTCTGAGCAATGTCAGGCGCTGAAGTTTCACCATATGTGAGTGTTGCAAGAAACACTTTGTATGTCGGTGGACACGGACAACCCTACATATTTCCATGTGCATATAATTATTATAAGTTAGACTTGTCGGCTTGGTTTCGCAGCTGATATCATGAATGCTTTTGCACAGTGGAAGAACTACAACATACAGTTTAAAGTTTCTCGAGATGGGAAGTTTGGAGATTACTACGCTGAGCAAGGAATTGGGTCAGGGTATGTCGCTGACCTCTGCGACGGTGTCATTAATCTCACAATTCCTTACTTTGTGTACGGTAACGCAAGAGCTGATGCAGTAGACTTTGTGTATATTCCTTACTATGACCATTATGCGTATGCAATTAGTGGTTCGTGGTCGAAACCACCGGCAATTGAGCTGGCTTGGTTGTCTGGCTTTAGAACGCAAGCAGCCATCCTGACATTTTTGTTTGTAGCCGTAATTGTCATAATGAATACACTGAGTATCAAAACAACGGAATGGGCTGGACTTGGACTGCTGCTATTGTCAGTAAATTTTAGTGCAGTCATGACAATGGTAATGCTTCCTCAGCCAGCGCTGCCTTGGAACAGCATCAAGGATCTCGTAACTGAAAACAGGATTCCTTACGTCATTGTGTCTCCTCAATCTGACGACATTACTGTTTTGGTCATAATGAAACTATTGCCACCGTCTACGCGGCATGTTTATACAACTACTTTTGAGGAAACACTGCAGATTATTTCTGAGGACAAGTATACATTTTTTCCAGGATCGGATACTTACCTGTTAGGACTGGTCAAGCAGTATCCGAAGCTTAGATTGCTGGTTTTCAAAGACAAAGGTTTGGAACCTATTACACGCTTTTCTATGATACCCAAAACGGAAACTAAATTGAAGAAGGATCTTACAAAATTTTTCCTTGAATATTTGCAATTTGGCTTGCTAGCTAAAACCGTAAATGCCTATCGATTTGATCGGGCATTTGCTGACCAGGATAACGCAGTAGCTAATGTCCCTTTGGGTTTGTCCGCATTCAAGCCGCCGCTAAAGTTTATTTGCTCTGGTTTTAGTCTTGGATTTTGCGTGCTACTGGTAGAAAAAATGGTCATTTTCAGTCTAAGTTGTAAACACGTACAACAGTTTAAATATATTATACTGTCACTTTTCTCTATAAAATCTTTTCAAACAAGCTAACAAACATACATGCGAAAATGCAAATTTACAGAAATTTTATCCAGTCAGTACATATGTCAATGATGTTGAAGCAGTCCATCTACTTTATATCTTGCCTTAAATCAGCTCTTTGCTACAATTAGAATGAAAATGAATTTTGAACGTGTGAACAGTTAAATTTTTCTTCTTACTGTAAGCTGTGCGCACTAGTTTGTATTCGATGCCGCTGGCCAGGCCTGAAATACCACAATAAAGTAATATCAAAATCAGCTAATTTGTTAATTCACAATGTACCGTAGTTTTGAAATTGAAGAATTGAGTTAGTTGTTAGTTAATCGACCGCCCCAATTGGTAGCGTTTGGATGGATACCTGCTATAGTACCGCAGCAGAGACTCTACATTGTAATGGTGTGAATTTTTGACTATAATATTCAGAGATATATTTAACATTTGCTTTATTAAGAGAAAGCTAGTGGAGAAAAGGGCTAATTAAATCCCTTCTTATAAAAACTAGTATAGGAAGAAATTTATAACGTGAATTTCACTAACATAAATTTTCACATTTCCAAAATACTGACACATGGATATACGTATCTAAACACACTGACCTGTTACAGCTGGGATCTGCAAACATTCTGTGTAACCACGATGAGACACATGTAAAGTAATGTGACTAGGTAAAAAGAATTTAGTTAGCCAAATAATAGGAGCAAGCTTGGCTTAGGAAACTGGTGTACTTCACTGATCAGTATGAAATGATTTGGTCTTTGTTGGTCGGCCTTGGTCGGCGTTGATCGACAGCAGCAACTTTAGTCTGCATTATATGAATACACATTTGTTATGAAGTGGCTAGGATTAAGCTCCAATTTCTTTCCAATGAATTTCCGTTCCGCTTTGGTCTAACAAGACGCGAACTCGGGTAACAACCACTTCGAGTACACGGAAGGTCGGCACGTTTACCGGTAAGGATAAACTTAGGCACTGGATTCTCAGAAGGTGATGTGTCCAAAACTGAGAATTCCCTGCGGCCAACCTGGATAGGGGTCTTGATCGTGAGTTCGTTTGGCAGGGGTTGGGCTCCGTTGATGTCGTTAGCAAGCGGGGTCGACGCTTGCGTTCCAGAGGGTGATTTGGTTCAGTAACAATGAACTCTAGTGAATAGATCTTGGTTGACAAATCAAGACCTGGAATCGATGAATGATGTCTTTGTAAGGTCCAAGGGGTCAGGCTATAATCACTTACTTGTTCAGGGGTCAGCTCCAAATCCAATGGCGTGATCAGGATCTGGTGCCTTAGTTCACCAACCTATCTATAGGGCACGGCAATTTATTAATATTCACAATAACACTAAGTATAATGGCAACAGCGATGTGTACAGGCGACAGTAAAGCTATGAATAATGATAAATGCAGTTTACAGTACAATTCAGTAATTATCAGCAAACAATACAACCGTTTGCCAGAGTTGCCAGTACTCACTTTTACCCAAATTAGTAATTATTGATAGGGACAAGGTTTTGACTCTTTACCTCAGCTGTACTAATTCTTTCTTTCTTCCTCTTGTCGTAATCTACCACTAAACTCTACTGTGCGGTCCTTATATGCTTGTGCTCGTGCTTTAATGTAATAAAATGGGGTCTGGTAGTCTTAATTCTTCGAACAATAGAGCACTGGTTTAACTACTTTAAGCCTCCCAAATACTTGGTGATGAGAACTGTCACAACTTCAGGGGTCGGTTACTCAGATTATACTCTAAACTTTTCAGTATTCAAATAATTTGCAGCTTAAATACCTAATTAATACCTATACAGAATCAGACGTTAGTGTTTTACAAGGTTTTAATGAATCTAGGTATTATTTCAAACAATTACAATTACCGACTACGTATTTAAAACTAATTACACATCTATATTCCACCGTTGAGACAATACAGAAACTTAGCACAAAAATGATCAAGTCAGAATACATGGGGCATTATTCCTTTAGCAAACATAAGCAAGAATCACAAAAGTCAATGGTTACCCGAAATATACTAGTCAGTGTGAAGCATAGGAAAACTCGTTTACCCTATCTTTTAAGCAGTGTTTGAACGTGCTCAACTGAAAACACTTGCTCAAGCTTAATCGTTGTTTTACATTCCAGGCAATCCAAGCAGAAAATAGCGGAGACAGATGGGATCCGGCGGAGACAGCGATTGGAATAATAAAGTTGACGTCAGAGCAAATGTAAAGGGAATCCGGGTTGGCAGCAAATTAAAATACAGTGCAAGCAAGTCAGGTAAATCCTCCAAAGTTGATACCGGCGTTCACCGAGTATCTGGTCTTCGCGACCCACGACAAATCCAATCCAACAGGCTATACAGAGCCCACGGCGTATCAGCCGAAATATGACAAAGCAATCAAGACACGAGTGAAAAACCACAATTCGCTGAGGCTGCCAACCCAAGACTGAAGTTTAGGTCTCTTTTCGAACTGAACTTCAGCCGTACCCCCGATAGAGGGCGTTCTAACTTTTTTGAATTGTCCAATCGCTGTGTTCCTACCGTATGCCTGTTTTCGTCGGTTCTCTTTGTTTTCTTCAGAGAGCCGACCCAGTTTGACATCGAAAGAGCTTACGTAACTTTTGGGGTCAACTTTGATTACATTAGGGCTTTTCTCACGGCTCCTCTCAGACGATTTTCTTTTCAATTTCTCTATCAAAAGCACCCATGTAGAAATTCAGATAACGTCACAGAAACACTAGATTCATCACACAAAGGAGTTTTTGGACATCATGTACAAAATTGTTCACCAAATCAAGAATTCAAATTTTAGGTAGCTATGTTCAAGTCAATGCCAGAAAGAAAATCCAAAATGCTCGACTAGCTAAGTCACGAAATTTCATCAACCTTCACAACAAATCCACAGTTATTTTAGTTAATATTTGTCACCATCAACTATTAACAATTACTAATCAATTATTGACAATTACTAAATAATAAGAATAACCTCTTAAAAATCTGAACATTATTTCTTTCTAAAACTCTCAATGCCAGTAAGCAGAATTTGCTGCCTCCACACTCCACTCCACAAAAAATAGGGGAAAGTTCGACTAGGGGGGAAAATTTTTCGAAACAAAAACAGCAGCATCCAGTCAACACAGGTACATGACAGCGACAAGTCAGCAGTAAACATGGTGTACAGCAGAGCTCAAACCTAGATAATCACAGCTAAAATCAGTACATACATGATACTTAAAGTCGCAATACAATATTCTTTGTCATTGGTAGGTGGCGATGGCGACAGTCAATGCAGGATCGGTTACAGTCTAGTCGTAGTGGTATTCAGTAGCAGTAGCAGTGTCGGCCGGTCACAGTTCATACATCGGCCAGTAAGGGGTGGGCGCAGACGTGCAGTCCCGGGGACTAGAGATTCCAGTTGGGCAAGCTGGTGCAGGCATCGCACGCAGCGGACAGCAGAGATTTGGAGGGGGTTCAGACGGGCAGATACCAGGGCAGAAAGTGTGCCACTGGTCAGGGAAGTCAGCGGGCGCCGACGTGGGGAACGGAGATGAGCCGGACTCTGGAGATAGCTAGAGCCGGAGGTGATGAAAGAAGACGGTGCTGGGAGGTGAGTGGAAACAGCCAGACGGTGCAACGGGAGAAGAGTACATCAGCCGGAGAACAGGTGCAGAAACCGAGGAATCGAACCACAGACCAACCGATCAAGAAGCAGCCATGCCAAGCTGTCCAGAAAAGACCATGGATGGAAAAACAGCCTATAATTAGAACATTGTCCGGAATAAGTAAACAGTTATAATGATCATAGACAAAAGGACTGTAGTAGCGAGATACTCTTTCATCACCATTTAGGAGATCCAAATTCACTCAACAAGGCTTATAACTAGTAATTCAAGATTCGCAGTAACCAAAAGGAGATCAAAGAAGCGTAGGGCTCATATCTTGACTGTTATTATAAAACAGAATCATGACAACCCAAGAAAGCTAACAGCACTACCGTTAGGTCTAATTCCATGCCGATTGCAAAATAAAACCCAGAAAGCTAATTCAAATAACCAAGTCATAATCAGCTAAGATTCAAAATAGCGGTAACCAAAAGTTAAACAGAATTCCACCGGCTAGGTGCCACGAAAATACAAGTAGACAGAAAACAAAAAGTTAAGTGAAACTCAGTTAGTTATCGTTAGTTTGCTCTTGAATGGTGTTGCAGGCCAAACAGGCCATTCTGATCCAGGATCCGTGGATATCTCTTGACGGTGGTTGCAGACCAAAAACTTCAGTTCAAAAGGAAAACTGAAACTAGTAGAAACATGGGCACGAAGGAACAGTAACTGCTAATCACACGGTTTTATTCTTGCTACTGTATTGTTTATATTTTTTAGAATCATTCCATAGAGAACATGTTGTCTAATCATCATCATCATAAGTGCGTTTTATTCTTCCAACCACCGCTAGACAGTGCGAATTCACTAGAAACAGTGCAAACCAGAACATAGAAGTGTGCAAAGCTACACAATAACCGTTCAGTTTTTCAGCAGTCAACGTTCAACAGTTTGGTGTGGTGTATTTCAGCTTCCTGGTCATAGTCTGCGTAGCACGACAGTTGCTGTAAGGGGTGACCAGGGAGTCAATCGGTCCGGTTGTAGCTAACCGTACATTCAAGGGGCATGGGGATCCTAGGGAAACTGTCATACTACGCACTGTGCATGCATTCTTCTCTTCATCTACTAAACATCAACAATCAACCACAAATAACACATAACTGTGGCCTGGTACCCTCTCGATCTTATTTACTTCTGCTTCACATTCATCATTCATTAGGGGAAGGGGACAGGGATCAACATGCAGCTCAACAGATATTCGCGCTAGGGAAAAGGACAGGGATTATTCGCTAGACACAGCAGAAAATTCATCAAGTACCAGTTTTGTTCATTATTCAAGCTCCATAACCGCTATAGAAGTATTCAGAAAACAGCTCTAGTACCAGCCACGAGGCCCAAACAGTTTACCTAAAATTCATGCGACATGATGTTAGCAGGCAACATAGGATGTGAACCAGGCAAAGCATGCAACAGAAAAGAAATCAAATATGGGTGCTGATTTTTGGGATACACCCGACCAGACCTACCCCAGGTAGGATTTTCATGCAAAATAATAGTGCATTTGCTACCACAGATACGATTGGGGCACCGAAACATGCTGGGAAGGGGGGTACAGGAGCTCATGCACGGCCTCCTGCAAACGAGACTTAATGGGAAAACACTCAAACTGAAGAGTAAGGGGGGCGGGGAGGAACTGAAAGGGGATGCCATGGAATGATAACTTAAATTTCCAGAAACAAACCAAACACAACACAGTGGACATAGACAATACCTGAGGTCCCAAAATGGACACGGCCCGCCGCGGAACGAAGACTTCAGTCGCTCCGGGGGCAGTATAGATCCAGTCCTCATAAGAGGACTTCCGCAGCTCTTCAGGCAGAGTGGTCCATCAGATACCACTTCATCAGCCGACTCAGGTGGACCGGGATTATGACAGAGGGTGTGAACCACCGCTTGAGGACAGGGGGGAGTGAGGATCACGGCTGAGCTGGAGGAGGAATCGTCGGAGGAGATGGAGTCCACCTCCATCCGATCCAACTCGACAACATCGGAGGACGTGTCGCTGAAGTCAGACTGTTGATCATAGTGATCCAGACAGAGATAGACATAGTTGCTGACACGGGGCATGATATCTACAACAGAATATATGAAATCATAAGCACATTACCACAATTATCACACGGACAAAATTTTTAGGACGTGGACAAGGGACAAGAGACAAAACTAAGGATTGAACAGAAAATAACCTTTAACTAAACTTAACTAAATGGGAATAACTCGATAGCTACACCGCACACCAGAAATACCAATAATATTAGGACAGTAACCAGGCGGATCCTCGCCTGTACGCATGCGAAAATCATAAATATCGGACGGTAGGTACTGCGACAAACGAATGGCAACATCACGCAACGCTCCTATAGCTTCGTTGGACAGAACAGTAAAACCCTTGCCTAGAGGCCAACCGTCAAGTTCTTGAAGCAGCACAACATATACAGACTGGCACTTAACATGGGGCAACGAAATACACCACCACCATATGAGGACTCAAAAGCACGAAAATACTGTTTGGTCAACACACTAGACTTGCGCACTTCGTCACTTACGGGAAACACAGTTATAGGGACTCCGTAATAGCTTAAACCAAACCTCCAGTAACATTCAGTACAAATTAGGGTGGCGATTTGGGCAACTTGCGGGCCAACCAGGTTTATCCGTTTGTTTACTTCAAACAGTTCCGGCTTCGAGGGGTCAGTAAAAATATCCACAGTTCCACGTAGCATACTCAATCCATCAGGCATACAATCATAATCACGATAGGGACCTCGCATGTGTAGGGGACAAACCAGCGGTAACGGCGCTGGGGGAGTGTCATCGGTAGGGTCACGATCAGGCGACGAACTCAAGTTATTAGGCACCCTGGGGGCCATGTGTACTTAAAGGGAAGATTCTCTCAGTAAATACTATAATTTCCGAACTCACGACCTTTGGTTATTTGCAATCACGTCACATCTCATCAGATAATTTCGCATTCACACACATTAACATCAGTTACTAGCTACAAGAACAAAAAGTTAAGTTAGGGATTATATGAATGTTTTTGAGTTTTCTGGAGGTTATGTTAGTTTTTCTAGTAGTGTTTTGCTTGTTTTTCACTATACATTAATCTACTTATCAAGATACTATATTACAGAGTATACAACTAGTTACAGTAATAATACCCTACTGGTTACTTTATTTTTATTGTCAGGGGGTATTTTTGCCTTGCGCCGCTGACACCGTGGGCAGGATTTAACCCACTGTTTAACATCTGCATGCATTCCGGGCCACCAGAAGTATTCAGCTAACCGGAAGGAAGTTTTATTGCACCCTCCATGGGCGGCATATGGACTGTCATGACAGGCAGCCAAAGCCTCTTCCCGCAAACTTTCCGGTACCGCTAAAACCTCTAAAACAGTGTTACGTACTTTCTCTAAATACACTAGAACCCCATCCCGCATGTCACACCGTTCAGCTAATGAGGCAATACGTACTGCTCGGTTAAAGTTACTAGGTAAGTTATGGTTAACCTTATATTCAATTATCTCACTCAGAAGTAGATCTTCAGACTGTAACTGTTGCAATCGCGACCAAGACTTTGGATTAAGGGAAACATTAGTTTTGTCCCTTACAGCTACGTCGAAAACAGTCCGAAGGGCAGCGGATACAGGGTCGCTTCGTTTTTGTCGTCCAGTTTCAGACCGAAATTGTTCACGAATATCGTCTACATCGGACGAGTTAGGACTGGCTACAACCTTGCGTGGAGACAATTTCCGACTAGAAACGTTTGGTCTATCCGATGATGGATCGGAGACTTCACCAGACTCACGTAATTTTGGTTTGTTTTTGAGGCGTGGGTACACTTTTTTCTGAGCCATCAGAATCGTTGGGTTGTGAAATACGCGAAAGTTTAGATTTAACAGTAACAGTGCTTTTCGAGCAAACGTTTTACTGATTTTTGGAAGTTGAAAGGAACGATCTCGACCCTCCTCTTTTACAAAGACCGAATTAATGTGTGCCACTAATTCGTCACCATCCTACTGATGAAATTTAATAGACTGTCGGTCACTTTCCTTCTCTTTTCCCGATAATCCCCGTGCAACGTCAGCAAATAGGGGATTTCGTCATCTGCCGAAAAAGTCATCTGCCACCTGGCCAGTCTAGAATTTCGTGGGGGGTGTTTCATTATGATTATCATTATCATTATGGTGCGGAATGATCAGTAAAAAGAGTAAACGGGGGGCCACCATACAAATAATGTCGAAAATGCTCGATACCGAATTTCATATCCAGGCATTCTTTATCGTGAGTGGATTAATTTCTTTCGTACTTTTTTAGGGAGCGAGCGGCATAAGCTACGGGATGATACTTTCCATCATCCTGTTCCTGTGAGAGTACTGCCCCAAGTCCCAAATCGGATGCGTCAGTGTGCAGTACAAAACCCTTAGCTAAATCAGGGTGCGCCAGAACTGGTGCAGTGACTAAACTTTTCTTAAGCAGATCTAAAGACTGCTGATGTGTATTGTTCCATACGAATCGGACCCCTTTCTTCTTAAGCGAATATAGTGGGGCGGCTAGGTGTGCAAACCCTTTAATAAACTTGGCATAATATGCACACATCCCTAGAAAACTCTCTACGTCCTTGATGGTCTTAGATACAGTCAACTCGTTAATGGCTTGTATACGGTCCTTTTAGGGTTCTACCCCCTGATCGGAGATAATATGTCCTAAATAGGTAACAGACTTCTTGAGGAAGTGACATTTCCCAGGATTCATTTTAAGATCCGCCGCGCGTAAGCGATCGAAAACTTCTTGCATGATTTGAAGATGTTCATCAAATGTTTTAGAGAAAATGAGAATGTCATCAATATAGATGATACACTTTTTCCACTGCAGATCACCCACAATTCTTTCCATACAACGTTGAAAATTTCCCGGCGCGCATTTTAATCCAAAAGGCAAAACGTTATATTCAAATTGCCCATGAAAGGTGTTGAAACTTGCCTTAGCTTTCGCTTCCTCGTCCAACTCAATTTGATTAAACCCCTTGCTCAGATCAATAGTAGAAAAGTACTTGGCGCCTTTCAGAGAGGTCATGATATCATCAATTCGAGGAATGGGGTAAATATCTGGATCACTAATTTTATTGACTCGTCTAAAATCGACACACAAACGTAATTTCCCACCCGGCTTCGGTACATAAATCATGGGCGAACTCCACGGACTAGTGGAAGGTCTAATTAATCCATATTTCAGCATCTCAGTTAATTCTTCCAGTAATGGCTGTCTCAGATGCACAGGGAGCCTATTGGGGGTGGCATAAATAGGTTTGGCCTCACCAGTGTTAATATGTACCTTAAAGATGGTACACTTTCCAATGTCAAAAGGATGCTGAGAAAAACAAGACCGATTTTCATTTAAAAGTCCCAGAAATTGCCCACATTCACTTTCGGTTAAATTTTCTTTATCGAAAGATATTTCCCGCATGGGTTCGGGTAAATCAGATAGTTCACAGGATCGAATATTCTTGAGAGTGTTAACTCGAAAACGTGATCCCTCCTGAAGGATTTTCATATTAGGTTTTAATCGACTCCCCAACTTTACAGATTCCCCGTATTCATTCATAACTTCCTGATATTGAAACAGAGGTTTGTCCTTCCGAAGCTCATTATGGGGTACTACATGCCCTAGAGTGGAATTACCATATATAGTGACTCGCTTTCCTGTCTTATTACGCATAATTACAGGTATACAGCGCGTACGTAAGTTGACCATGGCAGGCAGAGCTTGTACCTCGCTATGATCAGGGTCAAACTTGAGTGAGTTGGGTTCAAAACATCCATCGTACTTCAAGGGGCCTGCACTCTCTACTAATCCAGGAATAGCTACTTCCGAATAAGGTGGTAACTCAACTTGCTTAATAGAGGATACTCGAAAGGCAGTTTCCGTGAGTGGCGAATGATGGATTAATTTAGCCACCATGGGGGTATGCTCGGGCTTACACAGCCGCAATTCCCCTTTACGCAATTCGTGTTCATGTAGGAAGTCTGTGCCTATCAGGCAGTCTTCAGCCACTCCCTTTGGTACCAGAAAGGTGTGTTCTACTTTCACTCTGGGGTGAATCATGAAATTCAACTGGTAAACGTACAGAACCGCGGAATCTTAGAGTTTGCCCATTTATACCCTCGGCTCTAGGGGGCCGTTCTAACGGATTGATTCATAGATTTAAGAATTTAGCCAAATCTTCGCTCATCAAACTAAGATTGGCTCCTGTATCTACCAAAGTTTGCACTGCCCTATTATTAATCGTCAAGTATATCATAGGCAAGGGTCGGTGGGGAACGGTTCCGGTGTTATTACTGATCTTCTCATGAGAACTACGCGATGCACCTATTAGGTGAACCTGCGAGCCATGATAGCGCTGATGAGGTCTCAGAGGCAGAGTGACCCGTGTACCGTCTTCAGTAGGCCATGTGATAGTATGTAACCCCAGGTCGAGTGAGATTTCACTCGGAAAATGCAACATAAAATCAGACCCTAGTATACAGTCTACCGTTAGTGCATCGACAACAGTGAAGGTCCATTGTTTTACGGGGAGTGCCTTTCGGGTGTGCTGAAACATGAGTGGTACGTGTGTTACACCTACTATTCGGCTCTTACCCCCGTTTGCCGTGCGAATATAGTGATGTGGTCCAGTAGATTCTACGGGTAAATTCAGCCGTGCAGCCAGGATGGCACTCATTACCGAGACCAATGAGCCGGTATCAAACAAGGCATCTACAGTATGGCCGCAGATCAGTAGGGCCATAAGCAGGGGTACAGTCCTAACCATCAACACGGAATGCGCGTTGATCACCCGACTCGTGTTGTCTACGACCGGCCGAGTTTTCCTTCGGTCAGATTCGTAGTCAGCTCGGCGAGCGGCATTCGATCGCTTAAAAGGACTAGTGGCGGCGTCAGAGTGAGAGATTAGAGAAGAATCCGTAGTGGGTTCTTCCTCAGATTCAGAGTTCCCATGGGTGTCCTGACGGGAGAATCGAACTATCCGCCGATCTGACTTCTTTTGTGCTTCGAGGTTCAACTCAACTGTAGGGGAGGAACAGTGTTCCCGACTATCCTCACTCAACAACTGTGTAGTGGCCTCTAAATCCCTAGCATTGTAATCTGACATAGAGGAAGCATAAGAGGTATCTCGAGACAGTGGCCTGAAAGCAGAGGTGGCTTGGCATCGGTTAGCAGTCTCACGGAGGTTATCGTAGGTAGCAGAACGATTTACGGCCCTTAGCGGGGTGTTCTCATTCCCTGTTGTGTCTGTTCCTAATTCTACGGCGGGTTCCTCCTCATCATCGTTGAAAGGGGACACGCCTGCGCGTCGTACATTTATGGGGGCAGAGATGGCCGGAGCGGGGGGCTTAGGGTCCCCTCCCCATCGTGACTTGATTCGGCGCATAAACTTTCTACCACATGGGGTCATCCAAAATATAATCACACAACCAATAACTATGATTAAGATGACTAACATTAGACCGTGATTCAATTGGATGGGTACAAAAGGTAGATGTACGTACTTTTTCATCTGGTTCTCGATCAGATTCCGAGCTTGTTCATTCTCATATTCTGCGGTAGAGAGCTCAGTAAAATGCAACGCTATCCTACCGAGGGGCGCAGGTACAACAGCTTCCCTAAGTTCCGACATAGTTACGGTGGTCCTAGCTAATCCTAACGTACTGGTCAATATGGTATTACCAATAATTAAGTGTAAGTACCTTCCGTGTTCGAATCACAATGTACCAGTATCGGGCACGGCCACTCGTTCGCCTTCCGCGACATGATTCAGAGAGGGCGAGCGGGCAACGATAACCTCAGTGTAGTTTGTACGTATTAACACGCCAGCAGGGGTGGTACGATACTCAGTAGAATTATCCAAAACCTTAATTTTAACATAGTCTTTGCAAGAAGCAAATTCCTTTTCAACAGTTCTATCCGAAAAAGAAATTAGTATTTGCAAACATTTAGCGCGCAAGCTTGTGACAATAGCATTTGGAGGACAAAACCACAAGCCGGGGGCCGTTTTGCATTCGGTAACGTCAATTTCACGTACCTCGCCGGAATCTAATCGCTGCGCATATTCAGGCATGGGGGCCATGGTCGTTATGCCCCGTTCCCTAGAGTTATATCCCAAGTTATGAACAGCGTATAAAGGTCGAACCTCGTGTTCCAAAAGGACAGGAATTTCTAGCATAAAACCAAAACGCAGAGTGTTGAAATCAATTTTGATTGGATAGACTTTACCAAATTGATAAATCAGGCTAGGCTCATGGTTCAACAAGGAGTTCTTAAGAGACGGGTGATTCCGAATGATCTCTTTTAAAGTTTGCAAATTTACCAATCCCGGGGTAATTTCAGACCTCAAGCCTGCATGCATGACAGAATTTAAGCCTTCGCGAAGTGAGGACGTAAAGATGTGCGCTAGCAGTTGCATATAAACTTGACGCATGTACGAGAAATTTGAACAGCGAGCACGGATAATCAGGGTGGTTAAGTCTTGCACAGTATGATGTAAAAAGGCGTAGACCTGCTCGTTCGCTTGTACAATTTTACGAACTGAGTCGGTAATTTTCATCTGCTCATTCCGCAAAAGGTGGAAACCCTGCTCTACTGCATCCATTTTACCGTCCAATTTACCTAAATGATACGAATTAGACAAACTGTTAGCAATACCCCCTATACCGAAAGCACCCGCTAACAGGAATTCAATAAAACGTTTCGGCCTCTTAGGAGTGTCACTCGGGGGATAGGATGTACAGACCCCGGGCGTAGATCGGCATAAACTAGCCAACAATTTAGAGTAAAAATTAGTATTCAAAACACCAGAATACAGTTTTCGATATTCCGCTTTGATCTGATCGATTTCATTTTCCAAAAACCGGTGTTGGGGACAACTCTGGTTGATCATTCGTACGCAATACTGATCGGTCTTAGCCTTGCCTGTATTCAAGTCAATACAGTCCTCCTCGTTAGCCCACTCAGGAGGTTTCCACTCAGGAGAAATAGAGGGAACCTCTAGCTGAACGATCAATGCCAGGTATTCTGTTTTCTGTGAAATAACTCCTATACTCGCAGGACTGAGTACAGCTCCCCAGCGGGGTAAAACTACGGTGCCTATCTTTGCAATCTCATCGGCCAAAAAATGGGACGTGCCCGAGTCCGAGGCACTCTGTGCATTGGCCGAGGACAGCATTAACCCTAGCATCATCCAAACGAGAGGGGTGCCAAACCGGCGCAAAGATTTCATAGCCGCTAACATAGATAAAAAGGGTAAAAACATCATGGAAAAGTTCCCTTTCCCCTTTTCGGTATCCTTTTTGTCCAGATTTTCAATCAGCTCATCAGAGAAAATTTCACACTGAACCCCCACGGTACTGGAGCTTACAGGAATCTCTCGCTCCTGAAAAGCTTGACAGACTCGGTTACCCAAGTGTTCAGAGCTGGGTATAAAAATAAACAGCTCCTCATCAGTAGAGGTCATGGTGGCCGGGGTCAGTGCGCCTTTGAGTGGAAATGAGGGTTCGAACCTCGGTTCAGGTCGGCAGGTGCAGACCATCGGCTAACGATACATAAGCACTTTATGAGAGAAATGAGGTGATGCTAAGCATCGTTTTGCGTGTCGCGTACAGTTTGGAGAAACCATTCTTACCGAACGGGCAGAGTGTCCACTGGCAGAGCCGGTGTCAGACCGAGGATGCCAGCGGGGAGACCTATGTCTAACAGGAGACCAGTTACCACGGTCGCTTCCCGAATATTCGGAGGAACGAGAACCATTCCCACTTCCCCGTCCATTATAGTACCCATCTGAATTTTGAACGCGAGATCGAGAGACAGCAAATTTGGGCCCATATTCACGCTTCATTTCCGGGGGCAAATCGGATCGAGGTTCCCTACGATCAGACCCCTGTCCCGTTCATACCTATCATTAGGTCTATCCCGATCCCGCCGATTATCATGATAACCTGAATTATAATTCCTATTTCCTCTATTATCTTCATAACGTGATTGGTTACCGTTGTAATTGTTCCGGTAGCGAATATAGCCGTCTCGGTTGGGTCCCCCAGAATTTCCTTGAGAATTTCGAATTCGGTCATCATTTCGAGCGGAATTTCGATCGTTCTGTGAATTTCTTTCTCGAAAAGCACCTCCACCAGGCTGCCGACAATCACGCCGCACATGCCCTGGTTTGTTACAGTTAAAACAAGTTGTACCTGGACGTAAATCGCGTGTACGATCTCCTCGCCCAGAATTTGCTAACTTTTTTGTTGTTTCAGCTTCCAACTTCTCGAAACGGTATTTTAAGTCTCGCACTGCCTTTTCTGCTTCAGCGAGTGCCGTAGGGGCGCTGTTACTTTCTCGAAAGTTCGGTTCTAGAAAGGAAGGGTAACCCTCCCCAGGATATTCTCCCTCAGCCTGCTGTGCCCTCTCTACGGCCTTGGCAAGGGTGGGACAACCCGGCGGAACTCTGTTTTTCAGTTCCGTTCGCAACCCGAACAAAAACAACCGCAACTTTAGTAACTCTATCTGCTTGTCAGTGAAGCCGTCTTCCTCTTTATAACTAAGCCTAGCATACCGGTTCAACCTCATCAGATAATCAGAAACAGTCTCGCCTTTTTCTTGTTTTACATGAAACATGAGGGACGAAGCATGTAATGCTGTGTGTGGGGAACCATAATTTTCTTGGCTTCCGAGATCATATCCTCCCATGTACCACGACTAGCCTTAGGTACGGATCTGAATAGTTCCAACGCCCTACCCTGTAGTGAGCTAGAAAACGTATAAACTTTCTGCCAATCATCAAAATTCATCACCTTGCAAAATCGCTCATACTTTTCCACGTGCTCCTCGAAAGACTCAGAGGGAAGGCCATGGTGTATCGGAACCGAGCTAAACGCCGTAGCGACACCCTGTGCTCGGACCACTGCATTAAATTCAGTTAATGTTTTAGTCAACTCCGTTAAAGCAACAGTTTCAGGATTCAAACTCGGGGTGGGCGAACTTGTTGGTGGGGTGGTAGGTGACGACCCCGCCCCGTCCTCAGTAGTATCTGGCATGTTATTGAGGTTATCTTAGCTATTCAGAAAATTATTTTCGTACGTAGAATGATAATGTAAAATTAACACAAGGTTATAACAATTATTATAACAATAAGCACGTACCGGGTGAGTTCTTTTTAGGTTAAATAGGAGCCTCGAATTTTTGAAGGAAATAAACAAACAATTTTGTTGTCTAAAAGATTCCAGAATTCAAAAGCTAACTCCAACTTTTTATCCTCCGAAGGAGGGCTCCACATGTAATAAAATGGGGTCTGGTAGTCTTAATTCTTCGAACAATAGAGCACTGGTTTAACTCCTTTAAGCCTCCCAAATACTTGGTGATGAGAACTTTCACAACTTCAGGGGTCGGTTACTCAGATTATACTCTAAACGTTTCAGTATTCAAATAATTTACAGCTTAAATACCTAATTAATACCTATACAGAATCAGACGTTAGTGTTTTACAAGGTCTTGAAATGCGTACTGTTACTTTGATCAGGCGTAACTGAATCTAGGACCTGTTGCTTTCTAGGTCTGAACGAGGAAGGTGACAACTTCCTGCTTGTAACAAGTATTAACGAATTAGAAAAGAGTTAACACACAGATTTGGTAAAAGTGCAATAGCTATGTTTAGGACCTCCAATTTCCCGGGTCCTAAACGAGGAAGGTAACAACTTCCTGCTTCAACAGCATCAAACTTCAGAAACTGGTTAAATTCTTGAACCTTGGTAATTTTACAACTATTGGAAGATGGTTTTAGTAACTATTCATAATACTTACGTAACTAACTATTATTTCCTTTATTTCAAGCACACTGTTGATTACTACTCAGTATTAACTAAAGCTATTAATTTGCCGATACTTGTTATTACCATTTGTGAAGGGTTGTTATAGACCGAATTTGCAACGACTATTGGCTGAGCAAGGTTGGGCTTTTACCCTTGTTGAATGTTATGGGGCAGGATTTCGCTAGATTTGTCCTTGAACACGGGCACTGTCATGAAATGGTGCCAGACCGTTATTGCGGTCGTAATTGTGAACGGAATTTGAGTTGAATATGACTGAATCAGCTGAAAATGGCAATAACAACATGACCAGTCTCGAACTAAAAGAGGTGACAGCTGTCATTATTACGAGCGAACTGCAAGTTGAATATGGCTAATTTGACTAAGAATAGTAATACCGATGGGTATTGATTCCAAACTAAAAACAGCGGTGTGGAAACTTTAAGACTACCTCTAGTATTGGTCTTACGTACTATTCTCATACGTTTTATGTAGAAATTGCGAAACCAACAGTTTTTTAAAACAGATAATGCATTAATCTTGTGTAAAAATCAACTACTGCAGAGATTTCCTTCATGCGATTCGTCCACACTCTTAACAAAGAGTGGCCTACGCGGACGAATCGAGGATATCCCTTTGCAGGCTAATCAGGACCTAATGCGGAGTCCCCGTGACCATAGATCCCTAGTCTCACTTGCGTACTCACTAACTGAGCCTGAACCTATTTTTTCCTACATAACCACGCATTCGCACACATCCAAACACGCATACAAGGTTTGCAAATTAGTACTACCTTAACCACTACTATTTTCCTGCATACTATAGGAATCCTAACTAATTCTGGTGCTTCACACAACTAAACGCACAGACGTTCGTCACACGTTGGGACAATTACTTATTCAACCACATCCTACACATACACACAGCACTTACACACCTCCTGACTACCTAGTGCTCAACAATCGTAATCCTATTGTTAGGTAGCATCCGTCATACGACACTTGCACATTGTTGAGATCTCACAAATAGGTAAGCACTCAATCCTCATTCATACGACATTCAGACGACATTCACGCAACATTTACGACACAACATAATTAGGCATTTGAACATCATTTATACGACAGTTAGACTAGCATACACTCATGCCAACAAACATACGGTCATTCATACCAATCACGCCTACCGTACAATGCCATTCATACAACCTCACACACACACACTCACAAACACGCGACCTCTTAAGTAGGTACTTACCTAACTAATCTCAGTCACACACGCACACACACACACCTAGGGGCAATTCACGCACCCTAAATCTAATTTATGGGATCGTTTATACCCTTAACTAGAGCTTCAAGCACACATTCTAATGTAATTTTTAGCTATTAAATTAACGGGATTTAATGAAGATTTTGTTGCGAGTTTTAGAGTCCTAAAACTCGACTTTTAGCGTAGAAGTTTGGCAATGTTGAAGAACTTTTAAAACTTTGGAAAGCCGTGTGAATAATGATTGCTAAGCAATCATTACTAAAAACAAAGCTACTGTCAACAATTAAATTAACTAGTGGGGAAGCCGGTCATTCCCCGCGAAACGCTTGATTATTAATTATTTAAAATGGCAGATGGTAAGACAAGCGATTATTTTAGGGCTCCGTTTTAAAACTCGTTTCACACTTTTAGTAACCTATTAATTTTTAATACCGACCTACCGCAGACAATTACAAATCACAGACAATAATTTTTGACGCTTAACAAAGCCGTGACAAAGCAACAAGGCCGGCAACTCCTAGTTGCCGGCTGTGGGGTAATTATTCCTATTACTAGCTTAATATTCTAGGGTCGTAGCAAAGGGACCCTCTAGCTTAAACTCAGGGGATTGGGTCCCAGCTTAATAATACCGTAATCTCCTTCAAACCCCAATTCTAGGCGAAAAATGTCTTGTTAAAACGATAAAAAGGTTGGTCGTGGCTTGACCGAAAAAATGCAAATAAAAGGATAATTAAATAAAACAGAATAACAAGGGGCGGAGGTCAGCAAACCTCAATAATAAGAGAGTGTTGGTTATAAAAACAGAAAAACAAAAGTAGGGACAATTCTCAAGACCTCCGTCGAACAGGAGGGGTTATGAGCTGCCCTGTCATTAAAATAATAAAATAATAAGAATAAGAATTTGAATTAAAAGAACTAAAAGGTGACTCAAAGGCCCACGCATGCTAGAGAAATTAAAATATGGCCTTTGGCCCAATATACTGATAAAAATAGGGGCTCTGTGGCCCAGAAAAGTGCGTGTAAAAATGGCCTACAGGCCTCATAGAATATAGAAAAAGTGGCCCGAAGGCGCAAAAAAGTCACATAATAAAAATGGCCAAAAAGGCCTCAATATGCATAAAAAATGGCCAAAATGGCCGGTAATTCCTAGGCTTTTCTTCTTAGTTTCTGGCCAGGCATAACAAATCTATATGGCCCTAGATTTGTAGTGTTCGTGGTCAGCATTTCTATCTCTTTTCTGGCCCAAAGGCCAGAAAAGTCCTACGTTTTTATCCTAACCGGGGAGAGTGCACTTTAGCCCCCATGCAGGTAACAACTGCGCTGGAGAGCGCACTAGAAGGGAGGGGGGAAAGCAACCGCTCTCGGTCGCACTCAAACGAACACTGATTAGAGAGCAAATTTTGGGGTCGGGCTGACAGTTTTGCTGGCAGCCCGATGACAGGTCATTAGTGACTTTGGAGGCGGATTTTCCTTTGATTTTAAGGCAAAGCTTCTAGAAGGTTCTGGAATCTTCTAGAAGCTTGCCACCTTTTACATATGGGGCGCAGCGGCGAGGCGGGCCAGCTGAGGGTCAATATTAATGAGATTTTAGAATTATTGCCCTCCAACTGACCCTTTTTTGATATATTTTGGGCCCCGAATTCTAGCAGAATTTTGGAAAACTTTCTTTAACACATAAGCGCAACCAAAGGGACAATTTCACTAAATTTTAGAACTTTGACTAATTATTACACGGATTGTGCAATTTCCAAAAGATTATAAATTACATAATTACCTAATGTAGATCTACGTACATAGTCCTAACTACTTAAGGATGTTGTAAAGTTGGAAGTGTAGGGGCAACCAAGCTTTACGGGTGGAAACTGTGCGCGTATGGAAACGACGAACCTGGAGGAGACTTATGTTCCAGTCGACCTGGGCAGATCTCGCCAAGAATTAAATATGCCTAACGAATCACCAACGAAACTGACTAAAGGGACAAATGACGGCCTAGCAACTTGACTACTAAAGAAACTTTGATAGAATTAAATACACACTCAGTAAATAATTAGCCTACCTAAATTCGGGAAATAACTCAGAGTCCTACCTACCAACTATACAATTCTAATAAAAACCTAACTAAACACACCCTAATGGCTCAGCTACTGAGACCACATTTAATAGAAAAACAAACAAGGGAGAGACTCCCGAAAAATACATAAGTAACGAGAATTTGGACAATGGAATATTCACCAGCAAAGATTACAAAACAGAAAAACTCGCACCAACATACACCCTAGGAATTAGCTACACTAAACATGGCATGAACAAACTTTCGTGGCATATATAAAATAGTCTACGTAAACAAGTTAAACCCCTAACAATTATTTAAACCCTTCAACAAAACTATTATCTCACTAATCAATCCCTAAGCCGTCGCCGCTAATTAATCCATTTAATTTAGCATAATAAAACCCTTTT
Source organism: Trissonchulus latispiculum (assembly GCA_030248195.1). Classification (NCBI taxonomy): domain Eukaryota; kingdom Metazoa; phylum Nematoda; class Enoplea; order Enoplida; family Ironidae; genus Trissonchulus; species Trissonchulus latispiculum. The sequence continues at coordinate 61,704 of JASAND010021827.1, forward strand.
TCTAAAATGAACGGTCAAAGTAGTTGCCCATTAAAAAGGGAATAAAAACTCAGAAACACACCTCTAGTAAATTTTGAGTGGGCTCCCAAGGTCGCCTTGGAGCCTATGTGTAAAAATAAAACAAATCAATAATTTACGGTTACCAGAGAGAGTCCAAAAGAAAAGGGCAAAAGGGGCACACGTGAAAATAAGAGCGTAAAGATAAACCCGACCGCACGTTGAGAAACTTTAAACGAGACTGACTAGTTTTTAAAGTGAAGGTTGAGAAAGACGCCTAGTGAATTTTGATTGGCTGAATTTGAGACCCTCCACAAGTCTAGCTCAGCAGCGCCACCTAGTCGCTAAGTGGGCTGAATAAAACATAGCGTATTTCAACATAAGAAAACAAACACCTTTAGACCAATTTCAACCCAAATTTACACAACACATATTTCTCATCAAAAACACCACTCTTACTAAAATTTGACAATAAAATAAACTCACTAAAATTACACACATCACACTCACACATTACATCTCCCCAGGGCTTACCGCCCGAGCTCCTGCGAGGGCCACATAAACCAAAAGAAGGAAGAAATTTACCCAAAGTGAAAATTTTTGACTGAATTTTGGTAAATGGGTCTCAGAACATAAGTAAGTCAAAACACAAGAAATACAAAAATACGAAACTATAGCAAGCTTGACTAAGTAATGAACATAATAAAAATGACATGGCGTCAAAAGATTAGTGAAGACCAGCCATAAAAACACGCATGGATAACTGCCATATTAATGCCACGGGAAGGTGCGTGAATGGGCGACCCATGATCCTCCAGCCGCAGCGGCGGGGATCTCGTACCTGTATTACTAGAAAAACCAAAAAAACAAAATAAGAACCGAAATGCCAGCTTCGTCTGGGTCTCATCAAACTAGGGTACGGAGGTAGCCTCCCGCCAAACTTAGAGTGCGCCATCTCCGGCTGGGTGGGTGGGGGGCCCTAGCCTCGCATCGCTAACTCAGTTCCCTGCGGATCTCCTGCAAAATTAGAAAGACGAAAGATAATTAATAAAATAATTTAGGGAGATAGGTAATGAATTGAATTTAATCCCAGTGTTTCACGTGTAAGTAGGAGTAAGTTTGTGGAATCTTTAAGTAAAATATAAGTATTAAATTAAATTAAGGGAGTTACAAAGTAACCCCAAACATGCTTAAGCATGTATAAGAAGGACCAAAAGGGTACGGAGAGTCCCCAAGTACCCTCGTGGTACTTATGAAAATAAAATAAATTAAATTAGGAGCGGTTAAAATGGAGTCTTAGAGTTACTAAAAACGCGAAACGCTGGTTAAAATGTTAGTAGAAAGTCCCTTAAAATAAGAATTTTGTAGAAGACCCTCCCAACCGCGCATGCAGGCCTTAAAACAGAATGGGGGCATATAATTCGGGAGCTACTTTGGCGCTCTGGAGTGGGAAACAAAACTGACATTTTACCAAGAGAATTTTTAAGAAAACCTAATGACAGGTACCAAAAATGGACAGGAACCGTTGGGACAACTAAAAGATATAGGTAAAAATAATTTTGATAAAAATGTGGCGGCAGTAAGGGACACAAGTTGGGACATGGCTGGTGCGTCACGCATCTTCCGACGTTGCGTCAGGTTACGAAAAATACGAATCAAAACCCACAAAACCCGCAATCACACCCGTTAATAAAATGCGAAAAAGAAAACTTCAAGAAAAGAATGAACCCGATTTTAGTAAAACTTTTTGAACATAACTTTGGTTAAATGATTAAAGCAAACGAAATACGGACATGGCATGTAAAACTGTACAACGAATCACATAGAAAGGCAATATTATGCATAGAACACAGATCTCAATTTCCGCTTTATCTTTAGGATTATACCGATAAGATCTACCCTTAACTGGCCCTTCTTTACCAGTATCAATCACATGCTGGTCCACTTTGGTCCGACCCGGGTTGCCCGGTCTGGCAACCACGTCATAAAATTCGACCAATATATCCCTCAGTTTCGCTTTACCTTCATCATCAAGAAACATAGAATCAAAATCTACGTTCTCATCAATAAATTGTTGACGTTCCTCTAAGGATGGCATAGGTTGGGAGGTCATTTCGTCTGCGGAATAGTGCATATCATTAAAGGCCTGGAGGCCTTTTTCAGTCAATGCCGGAGGTTCCTCGTAACCCCAGTTCTGGTCAGCTTCAGCGACACACACCGTGGGGTCGACCCACCTTGGAACTGGTATCTCGTTACCCACGCTATTAACCATAGGGACCGTGTCACCTGGGTGATACGGCTCCAATTGCTCAACCTCCTCGAGGGCGTGCCGTAACTCTTTCTCGTTTAGGCGGGTGGCCGGATGGGTCGCCCAACTAGCCAGATGAGGGTGCGCTTGTGCAAAGTTAACCCCTAACTCAGCAGCATACCGAAACCCTTGACGTTCCGTGACCGTAGTGACCGGCTCCGCCTGGCCGAGGGGTAGCCCCTTTGGCAATTGGGCCGTTCGGTCCAGGGGATTATAGGCCTTGATGTAATTGACCTGGGAGGATACTTCCAAGACCCCAGGCACTGGGTAAACTTCATAATCTTCCAGGACTTCTTCTGATGGTTCAAACACGACTGCCTGGTTGATGGCTGGCTTTACAGCACCACCAAGCCAACAACGAACCGGGACCATAACTTCCGATCTAGGAGGGAGTTTGCATGTTTCCCGCATACAATAATATACCGTACAGGACACCGCTATACTGAAACGATTAGCTAAGGCCTGCAGGTCGCCTGGGGTCAGCAAGGGTACCTTCTTCCTGTCGCATAAAAGAAGGTGTTGGTGGGGAAAAATCACCCAATTATGGTCTGCCTGAAAGTCATAGCCAATAATAAAGTCTTGTTGTAGACTATTTGTCACGTTAAAAGTGTATTCATACCGAACGCCATGCAATTTGAAGGCAATCCGAGTGGTACCCAATATAGCTAGGCTCCGGTCGTCGGCAGCCGTAGCCACCTCCGTAGCTTTCGTCTCGTCCAGATGTAACCGTTTGTTACTATTGAGTTGATCGAAGAAATGTTTGGACATCAGGCAGATGTTGGCCCCTGTATCCAGCAGGGCTAAGGTCTTGATGCCGCGGACCTCCACAATCACGTACGGACTTTTCTTCAAGGCAATATGAGTACACTGCGATACGAAAAAGGGGGACGTTCCATTCAGGACAGAAAGGACCGCTCTGTTTAGGTGCTTAGTCTGCGCTGTGGGTTGCCCACCATCGTCCTCGGTGTCGGTGGCTTCTACATCTAAATTAAACTCAACTCGTTGAGCTGGGCTAAGGGCAGCACGAAGTTGTTGTTCCAAGTCCCAGATTCCGTACTTATCCCCTAGATCAGTAGGAGTCACTTCTTGCTGATCTACGATGGCCGTATCGCGTTCGGCCAAGTTTCCAGACGGGGCGGTCGCTCCTGAGTTTGTTACGACCTCGTCCTGTTGTAGTACTGGAGCGTCGTCCCTATGAGTGGAAGTCTCTTCCTGCACCACAGGTGCCGGTTCCTCGTCTATAGGTGTGCTATCCAGCACAATGATCTCATTCGGGTCGTTTAGGCGAATTCCCCGTCTGCCCTTGCGGGGTTGCGGCGGGTCCTCCGACCAGATAGGCTGGTCTGGTTCACGGAGGGTTCCCTGCTGTTGAAGTTCTAAGGTCCGCTCATAATCCTTCTGAACAAACTCGGCCAATAGTTGTTCAAAGCTCTGGGTAGACTGACGTACCTGGTCCGTCACGGACATTACGTTAACAGCCAATTGTTGAATCTGTTCGCCAATAGACTGGGCGACCACTTGCGCTTGTTCGACAGCTTGATTGACAGTTGCCCAGCCTTGACGAATTTCTGCGTACTCCGGAGTTTCCAATAGGGCAAATCTATTCCGGGTAGGTACACCGGATTGTACCGGTGTTTTCGGATGTTTCATCCCTTTTTCTACCGGTTCCCACTCACCCTGAGTGTCCCTTCGCAATTTCAAAGGTGTTACTGGAGTAGCTCCGGACCTATGAACTTCAACAGGTGCTAGTGTGAGACCCGAAGCACCGGATTCATCATCCGATACGTCCGTTTCCGTGAGCTCTCGTCGGCTAGGATTGTTCGCTGCTGACCAGGGTTTCAAAGAACTCGACCGCTTGGGTGGAGACGCCCCGGTAATCACAATACTGGGCGGTTCCTTGGTAGAGGTGGGAGTTTCCGGCACCACCTGGGTAGTAACAGCCAGTTCTGACGTTGGGGTTTCCCCAGTGCTTACTGCTGAAAGCCCAGTACCCGAGGGTTGATTTTCCCCAGGGCTTTTAGCTTGCTCCCCATTCACAGGGGCCTGGTTTTCCCCAGGGCTTTTGCAATTAGCCCCAGCTCCCGATTGATTCTCGGTCCGAGTTGGTGTCCATTGTTGTAAAGGCCGGATAACCTCAATAGGGTCCGTCTGTACCTCCTTCGAGGTAGATGTTTTCCTTTGTCTCCGAGCTGTGCCCGTGCCAGGTTGCCTAGTACGAGTCTGCGCCGCCATTGCTGCGGAATTTTCCTGCCACTTCATGGCCTTGCGGACTGTATTAAGCATATTCCATTCCGTACCGGGTGCTTGTTTCCACCGCCTATTATACGGGACTGGACGTTGAGAGGCCCCTCCGTCGCCGAAGGGTTTCACTTCCTTACGCCAGCGGTTCCAGTATTTATATGGCCGAAGGTTGCCTTCGCCATCATAGACCACGTCTCCTCCGTCCGGGAAACCTCCATTTGCGAGGACCACTTCCTCTTCTGGGAACCATTCAGCCCGTCTACGTACCTGTTTGCAAGTCTTACACGGACATTTCCACGGATTTACATCGTAATTCGTATCTTTATTTAGATATAAACACACGGGTTCTTGTTTCGGTGAGGGAAGGGGGTCGCCTCCTTCACCCTCACTTTCCGAGTCACTACTCCAGAGACCACCATGATTCCAATAAGGTTCATTATCAGGCTTGTTAGGAAAATTAGAATTAGTAACAACAAACGCTTGGACCGCACAGACCATTTCACCAGACGGCTTTGTCGGTGCGGGACACGGGGCCAGGTCTACTGCCCGTGCCCCGCGTTCTCGTTTCCCGTTTCCGGGAAACATTCATACCGACGTGGGCCTACATAACCCCGGCTAATAGAGCGGGGTCTAACCGGCTGTTGTCGTTGTTTCCTTTGGTCCTGCTGGCCTTGTTGCCGTTGCGGCTCCTGCGGAGTACGCTGGTCCTGATTCCTTTGCCCTTGGTTCCGTTGGTTCTGGTCGTAGCGACTCCGGGCAGGGGGGTCACCCTCCTGACCTCTGTCCCGGTACTGTCGATGGACATTACCCCTAACCTGCTGTTGGCCCTGATCATTCTGACTCTGGTATTGCAGGTAGTCTGGACACTGTTGTTGCCTATGGCCAACCAGACCGCATTGCCAACACCTGCCCATAGGCGCGCGTTCGCGCGTAGTCGTTCGTCGTTCCGTTGATAACCCTGGTTACGATTCTGGTTCTGATTCTGGCTTTGCCCTTGAAGTCGCTGTTGGTCCTGCTGGGGTCGCCCCTAAGTGGCATTATAGCCTCGTGGTCCCTGACTCTGGGCACTAAAGACCATGACGGCCTGTTCTTTATCCAGTTCTACCTGTACTGACTCCACAATATGGAGAGCCCGCGTGATCAAGTCGTTCTCCCGCACATGTGGCCAGAATTGAATGTCGGCCAATGGGGCCGCCATTCTAGAGCGTAGATCCGCTTTCAAGCCACTTTTAAATTGGGCCACTACCTTCTTTTCCCGATCAAAACCAGGTTCAAACGGAAACGCTTGCACCGCGAGCAAGCGCAGCGCTGCCATATAGTCATGTGGCTTTTCACGCGGTTCCTGCATCCGGCTATAAAATTACTCTGCGTATTGCTCCGTAGTAACAGGTAAGGGTTCGTACAGTTGTCGGATCCTAGTCACTAGGTCCTCGAAAGTGTCCGGTGGACAGGGGGTCATAGATTCTTTGACCTTGTCATCGAGCAAGGTCCACAGGATTCTATACTTCATGCCGGCTGGCACGTCATGAACCTTTACTGTGGTTTCGAAGTTCGCCAACCAGCTAGTAAACTTGATATTACTCTGTGACCCTTGAAAGGGTTTAACCCCCTTAAAGCCCTTCAAATATTCACCCAGATGTTTAAAACTCTCATATGACGAGGGTTCTCGCTGCTCTGAAAGACGTGATCGTTGCGACCGCTCTCGTCGAGAGGCAGGGTAATCCCGGTCCCGCGAATAGCGCCTAAGACTAGGCGTTCTACGCACGGGTGACGGGGAGTGGTAGCCCCGTGATGGGGTCCTAGACCGCCGTATACCATCTCTCCGCCGGCGGGGTTGCGCCACCGGCGAACCTCTCACCTGGTCATCAGAGGAATCCAGATCTACAATTGGTGGGGCCCGCTGCGGGCTCCCTCTACGACTACGGACCGGTTCCGGGCTCGGCTGCCGAGCTGGCTGAGACTGCCCCATTTGAAACGGGGGAGCCCCTGCATCTGGATCCATGCTGGGGTTGGGCCACATACGCAACAGTTCCATGCAAACTCGAGGAAAATTCTGCTCGAGTGCCTCCCATGTTTCCCGCGGAATTTCTGCTATCCAAGCTGTAAGCAAGCCTCTGATCACACTATATTCCTGTTCAGTCAGGCCTCTCACTCGGAAAAGGCCAGCAGTATCTGGCGTTTGAGGCCGGCGTCGGACCACCCACGCATCCATAGGTCCGCGCACTTTCGGTTTCCTCTCCGGTTCTTGTTCTGAATCACCGCTATCCGGTCGTTGGCTACTGCTAGCCCGCTTCGGGCGTTTTGACCGTGTGAGGTCAATATGAGCGGTTGAGCGGAACCGTGGGCCTGACACTGCTGAGTCACTAGGGCCTGCCACCCCTGGTTGACGCAAATTTCCAGACCCCTCTTGCCGTCGAGGCTTAGAGCGGGTAAGTGGAGGGAATGGCCGCGCTCCTGGTTGTCTGCGTATAATGGAGCTATCCGACCCCAACCGTGGTCGCTGTTGGAATAAATTCAATTCCAATTGATTAACAAAAGCCCGTAAATCCGAGACATCAGACATACCTGGCACCGGTGCTGAAAGTGGGTCCCTATCGGGCTCTCTGTTCCGGAGAGTAGAATCAATCCGAGCCAGTTTAAGCCGAAGAAACTCCAATTGATCCCTAATGCTTGCCTGTTCGTCCCATTCTTCCTCGATAACCTCACCCTGATCAGTAGGTGACAAAAACTCATCGGTCTTCTGTGAGGCCTCGTCCTCTTGTTGGTCGTCGTGACCCTGATCCGTGGCTTCTTCGAATAATTCCTCCCTTTTGGAGGCCTTATTTTTGGCCGAGTCTGATCGCAAGTATGGTCTACTAAGCGTAGCGCTTGTAGAAGCAGGGCCCGCCGAGGCCTGGCTGGATGATGATTGAGTAGAAGAATTTTTACTCAAGGTCGATGGGGGAAACAGTCGTCCAAAACCATCTGCATTCAAGGGCCGATTATCCGTTGCGTCACTTGAAGTGGCCGTATCAGCCGGCTTGGTCGAAGCCTTAGACATTTTCACAGGGGAATGTTGAACAGACATTGAAGAATAACAGAGAATAACAATTACCTAATGTAGATCTACGTACATAGTCCTAACTACTTAAGGATGTTGTAAAGTTGGAAGTGTAGGGGCAACCAAGCTTTACGGGTGGAAACTGTGCGCGTATGGAAACGACGAACCTGGAGGAGACTTATGTTCCAGTCGACCTGGGCAGATCTCGCCAAGAATTAAATATGCCTAACGAATCACCAACGAAACTGACTAAAGGGACAAATGACGGCCTAGCAACTTGACTACTAAAGAAACTTTGATAGAATTAAATACACACTCAGTAAATAATTAGCCTACCTAAATTCGGGAAATAACTCAGAGTCCTACCTACCAACTATACAATTCTAATAAAAACCTAACTAAACACACCCTAATGGCTCAGCTACTGAGACCACATTTAATAGAAAAACAAACAAGGGAGAGACTCCCGAAAAATACATAAGTAACGAGAATTTGGACAATGGAATATTCACCAGCAAAGATTACAAAACAGAAAAACTCGCACCAACATACACCCTAGGAATTAGCTACACTAAACATGGCATGAACAAACTTTCGTGGCATATATAAAATAGTCTACGTAAACAAGTTAAACCCCTAACAATTATTTAAACCCTTCAACAAAACTATTATCTCACTAATCAATCCCTAAGCCGTCGCCGCTAATTAATCCATTTAATTTAGCATAATAAAACCCTTTTTCTAAAATGAACGGTCAAAGTAGTTGCCCATTAAAAAGGGAATAAAAACTCAGAAACACACCTCTAGTAAATTTTGAGTGGGCTCCCAAGGTCGCCTTGGAGCCAATGTGTAAAAATAAAACAAATCAATAACTTACGGTTACCAGAGAGAGTCCAAAAGAAAAGGGCAAAAGGGGCACACGTGAAAATAAGAGCGTAAAGATAAACCCGACCGCACGTTGAGAAACTTTAAACGAGACTGACTAGTTTTTAAAGTGAAGGTTGAGAAAGACGCCTAGTGAATTTTGATTGGCTGAATTTGAGACCCTCTTGCAGACCCGACTATGCGCTTCCACAAGTCTAGCTCAGCAGCGCCACCTAGTCGCTAAGTGGGCTGAATAAAACATAGCGTATTTCAACATAAGAAAACAAACACCTTTAGACTAATTTCAACCCAAATTTACACAACACATATTTCTCATCAAAAACACCACTCTTACTAAAATTTGACAATAAAATAAACTCACTAAAATTACACACATCACACTCACACATTACAATGTAATATTATTATTATTAAAGGCCAACGGCCCCCTTCTTGTCATAACTTGGGCTGAAAACTACGTACATTTTCCTTTTCCTCTTTGCTAGCCTTGTCTTCGGCCAAAGCTCAAGGAGAAGACAACTGTTGGGTCCTGGAAGAAAAAGGCCCAACAGGAGGAAGAAAAGAAAACGGAGAAAGAAAAGGTTTGACTTAAGTCAAACCAAAACAAAACCTTTTTAGAACACTCCTTTTTGGAGTGTTAAGATTACACAACAAAAGTGTAATCTTAATAAAAACATTTTTAACTATAACTTTCCTAATTTTTGGAGTTAAAACGTCGGGTTTGGATTTTTGAACTCAGCATCAAATTCTCTTTCATATAAGCCCAAGTTATGTTTCGACCTAAAATTGTTAAAATCAACTGATTATTACCTAATTAATACTAATTAACCCTAATTAGGCCCATACATCTACGTACCTAGCTATTTTAATGCCTAGAGTCGAACCTTCTTCCAATATTCGTCGCTTTTAACGTGAATTTCCACTTTATAGGCAATTTTTACGGCCAATTTTCCGCTTAGTAAACATGTAATTTTCTATTGCAAGTCAATGACTTCCTGGTAATTCCTGTTTAATCAATGAAAGACGCAAAAAGGGGTAAAAGGGGCCACTTTTGGCTCAAGTTATGAGTGACAACCCATTAATACGCGTAAGATTAGTCAATTTGTTGATGTCTTTCCTTCGTGGGGAGTAACAACTCACTGATTTTCATTAAGGTTCTTTACGATTTGTCAAGATACTGCCGTTTGAGGTCGAGTGGAGTGACAACTCCGGTTATTAGGGGATAGGTGACCGAATTAACCCGTCGTTTGCAACTTCCAGATTAGTATTGTTAGTAGTTTGAACGATATTTAAACTTAATTACACTTGAAGTCATTAATGTTACTAGGATTTCTAACCTAATTGAGTGCAAACCTTGAACCCTATTTGAGAATTTCCCTTAATGTTGAGTACTAGACAACTCTGGCTTGGCAAACACAAAACGATTCATACAATTAATGCTTGGACATCATTTACTAATCATATTCCATAGTGATGATCGTTGGTCTTCTTCGCAAATCCATGGCATAGAGGTTCTTCCTTACTGATTTCCCTAATTTTGACCATGTTTCAATTATTTTAAACAGGTTTTAACTTCAAATTTTACCAATTCCATTACACATTGAATACACACTGTATATATCGCAGGCTAATAGTACTCTCTCAGTCGGCACGCGTGACGACTAGAAACCTCACGTTGCAACCGTGCCGTCCAGCCTTTTCATTTTCCTATAGTGACAAGTTTTTATTACAGCGTGTGGACTGAAATCTTCAGTAAGCAGCATGCCGCTTAGGAACCGTGTCAAAAATAGATGGTAAAACTTTCGTATATGCGATAGACTTATACGATTGAAAACCGTATAAACCTCTGAGATAAAACGTATTTTTCCTGCGCTAAAATCGTATAAATGTCGTATGCATAATTTTACACTTTTTATTGCTTGCAGTTAAGTAAGTGACTGAAAAGAATTTGTTGCAAAGCAAACTTTTTGCTCAGCTGCAGCTGGTAGCAGCACTCTATTCGTAAACGTTGTATAGTGTAGCAGTTTTTTAAGCAGACGTTTTTGTAGCTAAACCAAAACACTAATAGTTTATCAGATGCTGATCCAATGTTTTGTTTGCATGAGAAAGACAGTCTACATTATAAAAAATCGTATTAATATCGCATAACTTTTCAAACAAATCGTATAAATGCAATGCAAATTTTGTATATACGATTAGACAGAAATCGCATAAAATATTTCGTATAATGCGAAATTATTTTGACACGGTTCCTTAACGCGATTTCTACTAGTTAGTACTCAATGTTTACAGCGTGTTGGCTACATTTTCCGGTCAGCACGCGGTGCCGATTGAAATAAGCTTATTCTAATAGCATTCCCATGTTTGCTCCCAGTATTTTGCTATCATAGATGGTGTGTTTAAATTTTTTATGTTTAAACTAATTTAAGTTTACATTTAAGTTTTTGTAAGTGTTTAAACTGATTTAAGTTTACGTTTAAGTATTGTAAGGTTAGTTTTGTTTTAATATTTTCAGTTCGTTCATAACACAACTTTTCAAAATTTTTCTCACATAGTTGCAAAATCTTATCAATTAAAACAATTTAATTGAAAATAACCAATATATAGTGATGATAGGCGCAAAATATCCAAATAATTGTTAAATCCAGATGATAGCCGATTTGAGAAAAAATTCCGGATATGCGTTTTCGTTTGAGACAAATTGATAAACGTTTTCCACCGGGGAGTTTCCCGCCTGCCTACTGATTTAACAAACATTTGAAAATAAAATCTGAAACATCTGCTGCTTTGTTATAAAGCAATTCTGAAAGCAATTATGAATTAAATTGACATGTGCATCTTTCTCTAATTTTAAAAGCCAAATAGCCAAGGTCAAGTATAACCGTCTGCCTTACTGCAGAGTAGAGATGACGATTTTGGCTCGCGGCTCTTGTCGACTCGCGAGCATATATTTGCCTGGAGAGGGGGGGGGTTGGGGGGTTCATCCTCCAGACCTGGACCTCACTCGCCCCAGACCTCACCTCCCCCCCCCGAATCCGGATTTGTCCGGTTTTTTGGACAAAAAATCCGGATTCACCCCCCCCCCTCCAAAACTTACCCTCCTGCACACGTCTGCGAGCCGAGCCGAGCCGGAGAATTGAAACTTCGAGCCGATGCCCAGCCAAAAGTTGCCATCCAACAAAATTTCCCTGTCATAGGTATTTGTTCAAACAAAATGGCTAAACAAACTTAGTGAAGAATGTTTCAAGTTTTGAATTTTGCAGCAAAATTTTATATTTTTTATCTGTCTTGATAACCCTTCATGCGAATTTTTCTTAATGGTAGGCTGTCCTTGACGTGAACTTGTGCATGGTATATATTATTAGCAAGAAAAACTTTTGACTTATTTCAATCCTACGTGTCAGTTTTGGATTTATAAAAAATTTTACTTGTAAAATTTATTGTTTTGTGTCTGAGGGTTTTTGTATAATTTTTAGTTTGTCAGACAGGAAAAAGGTAACTGTTTTCGTATTCGAGAAATATTATGATCTTGAGAGATTACAATTAAAATAATTCTTAACTACAATTATAATTGGCTAGACTTAGTTGAGATCGGCGCGGCGGTGTCCAATTTGAAGATTTTAACTTATTTCTACAATTCAAAAATGTGTTCAGAAAATTTTAATTTTTACTGAGTTTTCAAGAATTTTGAAGTTTTTGAGAATACACCTTTTCATGCCAGCGCAAACTGAAAAATACAAGTTTCCTCGTGATTTCGTTTGACGTTCATCAGTGTTTCCTTTCCATGCTGCTTAGTATAAGCAAGAGTACCTAATATATAAGAGTGTGACAGCTGGCAGGTTCTCTGTTACCAGCTGCAGGTACATGCTCTGCGCGCTACCGTCTGACCACCCCCACAAACGTGTATGTTCACTTCAAAGGAATTCGATCGCTAGCTTTGCGTTTTAAAGGTCAAAGCAGACACAAATTAGACACACGCAGCCGTTGCGTTTTCGAGCATTAGCACGTAAAAACACGGCGAGTGAGCGTACAGAAACGTGTACTGGGTACACATCTGTGGGGGTCACTAGGTCCACATTTGTGGTGGTGATCAGCCGTTAGCGTGCAGAGCATGTACCTGCAGCTGGTAACAGAGAACCTGCCAGCTGTCACACTCTTATATATTATGTACTCTTGGTATAAGTTAAGAACGACTTTTGGAGGCAGAACAGGTGTGAATGGGTGCCCACCCGAATAAGGTCCTAGTTTAGTAGAACCATATTTTAACCAAATACCAAAATCACTATTAAATCTTATAATTTGCTAAATCCGCAGCTCGCAGTGTGTCGATAATTATATATAATAGATTTTTTAGATATAAGCTGGGGTGTAGACATGTTAAATGTTCTCACTTGAGATATAAAACGGTCTTTCTTCAAAGCAGTCCTTTTTGAGAGTTTAACTATGCTTGAAATCTGACATTTGTTTTTAATGAAAGCATTTTCATCTATTTTGTAAAGACTTGCAGGCACTAAGTTAAACCAAGAGTGCATAATGACAAGAGTGTAACACTAAGTCTAGTCTATGTTATCAGAGCAAAAACTATTACTCTGTTCGCTAACGGCTGATCCCCAACAAATTGGACCCATCACTTCAAAGAAATTTGGCCGCTAAGCTTTCATGCTGAAGTTAGAAAACACAACTAGTCAGTTAGTTGATTCAATGTGCGTTTGTTGCGAGCTTTAGAACGCAAACATGTTTCTTTGAAGTGATGGGTCCAATTTGTGGTGGTCAGCCGTTAGCAAACTAAGCAAAGTTTCTGCTCTGATAGCAGCGACCAGGCTTAGTGTCATACTCTTATCATTTACTCTTAGTTAAACTGATATATTATAGTGATGAGTCTAATGCACTTCAACTGATTAATTTAATTTAATAAACAAGAATTCGGTAGTACACAAAGGCTAGATACTGTTTTTAAGATATTTGACCAGGATAACATAGAAATAAACAAAGTTCGATACAATCGGAAGAATTTTGAATTTCATGCTTGGCGAGAAATTTGGAAAAAATGGGTCTCCCCAACAAAATGGACAGGTGCTCCTGTGATCTGATTGATCTGATAGCTAGACAAGAGCAGAATTGAGAAATCTTGAGCCCACCATTCCAGTCAGGGGACATTCGCGCATTTTGTTTACAGCACCGACACTAAAAACGAAAGGTACAGCGAGCCCATGGTTTACCACTTTTCTTTTTAATGACAGATCGCGGACTCTTGCTGCAATTTAGAAATAACAGATTTCATGAATACATCAATAATATCGTCTCAAGTTTCTATGCTGCTAAGAAGCATTAAATACCGTTAGTCTTAGACTAGATCGATAACGTTTAATGACTGTTTTAACTGTTTCTTATAATACTTAGAAACCTAACAATCTTAAGTAATTGCTACATATGTCTGCAGAGTCTGCACTCTGCAGTGTTGTACAGTCGAATACAGAGCCTGTTATTAAATCTCGCTGAAAATAGCATGATAATATATTTTTCCGGGAAATGAAATCTATATTCTTCTCTGGTTAAATAATCTCTAATTGCCTTTCTGCTTCAAAGGGATTTTGATAACAACCAGTTTACCTATGGATTCTGAAACAGTCGTCATATGATGAGCCCTGTTTAACATTTATTGTGCTTGATTGTGCTTGATTAAACATTTCCCAAATGACCGTCCAGGAAGAAAATATCTAATTATTTTATGGAGCTCTGAATAGCGTCGGTTTATTGTCCACGTGAAATTGAATTAAACGTATTGAAAGTTGAATTACGTGGTCAAACAATCAAACGATAATTCCGGTGGTCACCATAATATGCGTGCTTGTGGGGAGTCTAAATTTTAAGACCCAGCCCGATCCCAGACCGGGATTGCTCTCCTCGCATCCTTCCAGACCCGGGTCCAGACCCAGACCAGTCCCATTATTTGTAATTTGAACATCTAGTCTGGACCCAGGTGCCAAGCCAATACAAATTGGACCCGGACCTGTGATTCCTGTAGTTTCTACTGGAACTTTGCTAAAAGTGTATATTCAGTTTGATTCATCATTCAGTTAGCTCATTTGTTGACAAGCGTACCTCTCCTAAGTGTACCTGCTTATACAGAGCTAACGCAAAATTTCAAATTTGCCTCCTCCGGTCAAAAAACTCTATATATACCACGTTTTAGCAGACTCCAGCCAAAGCTTTTCGGTTGCCCTTATCCCCCATCGGAAAGCCTAAAAATTTTTAATTTTCAAAAGCTTTAAATTTTGTTATATTGTCTATAGTATACATATATATCCAAGACATACATATATGTTTGTATACGTAGGTAGCAAGCTAAGCCCAAACATACATAGCCAAGAATAGCATGTTATGCAAGTCTCAGCTCTTAGGTTCTGGAAATCTACAGTAAGGCTTATTTGTCCTATTATTGATGTGCATCCGCAGAACATCTGCCGACAAATGCTTGCGAACAAAAACTAGCTCTGAGACAATGAAGTCCTAAAGGATTAAATTAAGCTGACTGTAGGTATTAAAGTTCGATGAGATAGATGCAAATCAGTTCTGTCAGAAACTGTTTACCTACGTGACCTGCGTTAACTGAGAATTCAGCAACTTACAGCAGCCATGGCAGCACTTGCTCACTTATACCCGGTCGCCTTGCTTGCTATTTTTGTTAGTCAGACATCAGTATGTGGAAATGGAAAGTATGCATCAGTGAAACTGGGTCCAGACGGCGTAGGGGTTTTGAGATTGTGCAGCCTGAATCATTGCTCTCTGAAACCGTGGGAATACTTCAAGCTCATTTCTGGTCCAGTTACGATGGATTTGCCTGATGAGTGCTGTCAGATTACCAGATTTCGAGTTGCCGATCCACCCGCTCAAACGAAAGCAAATTTCACGAACCATTAATACTGTGTTGCGACTACGGAAATGGACTTTGACATTTAGCACAAAGGAACGTCGGCATTCAGTTGAAATATTTAGCCATTTCATGTAATGTCGTTTAGAGTTAATAAAACATTAATTTTCACCTCCATTTTTTCAAAAAATATGTAGACATGTTTTGTTGTGTTATTTTCCGAAATTTCGAATACAGAATCTATTTGTGGATCTATCAGGGTAACGGAACAACGGTATGTACTCGGTTGTGATGAGTGGTATGACTTGACCCAAAACCGAATTGGAGAAATAATTATGATTCGTTTGTTGGCAAAACAATTCTTGATCAATCAAATTTCAAGGAACACAATTTTATATAGGTACAATTATAAATTTATATTTTATGTAAAATTTGTGAAAACAGACTGCGTTATTTGTTTAGAAACCGCATATTTTATAAAACTTGAACAAAATCTGAAAAAGATTTTTCTTTTAAAGTTTGCTGTGGTAACTTGAAAGAAAATTGGTAACGTCAATTTAGTCTTGAAATTCCATTTTCAAACAAATTACTTTATTTGCATAGCAAACACACTCAATAACAGTTTAATTAAAAATCTTAATTAATTCAATGAAGTATTTGCTATATTGACGCTATATGACTGTCTCCGGTATTAAATTTAATTCAATGAAGTATTTGCTATATTGACGCTATATGACTGTCTCCGGTATTAAATTGCTGTATGTATGGACATTCGACATCTTAGAAATCATAACACTAAAGGAAGTTTGCATGCTTGAAATTTTAGTTCTTGGCAGTAGCAAACTTTGTATTTCATTGACTACCTGACTACCACTTATACTAGAGTCTAAAACTAAATCCGAGGCCAAATGTAGACATTTCCAAACGTCGAGAGCCAGAGAGTATTTTGATTATATATTGTCGTAGCTTGCGTTTCTGGACACCACATATGCTGCCAACCGGATAAACCAGATTTCGTAGGAATTAGCACTATGTTTCCAATGTACTTTTCGCGTATATTTTCAACGTACCAGCTCTGTCAAATTTTATGTTTGTGACTAATGCTGTATTAACGTGTACCCATGTTTTAATTTCTTCCACACTCCACAGCTATTGCACTATACGTAAAGCTACGTAGGTAATTACAGATTCCAAAAAATTTCATGTCAAAATAAATGATCCAACTGCTTAATCATTAAATTTGTACAGCCTTTTCAAGCTACTTTATCGTCTTGATTTATGAGTTGTAACTAAATCTGTGTCAGTGGACGTGGTGGCCGTTCTAATGTCAGAATGATAGGCAGAGTCTTTTTGTACTAATCAGAATCCAAGTGAACCCGTAATCAAACCGCACAGTTTACTGTCTTCTCAAACAGAGTGACTTCATTTAACATGAAACTGGTGTATACAACAGATCCAAATACATATATAGAAGGCTTCAGACAGCCTTGACTTAAACCAACCACTGCCTTCTCCGAGTCTCTAAATCAGACTGCCTTGTTTACCCCTTCTTACGTCCACCCTCCTAATCTCCCTTTCTGTCCATTTCCAATTTAATTAAATCCTTGCTGGCCGTCTGGCCTATAATAGTGTTTATGAATCGGAGGGCTCTCGAAGCTTGGCCGACTGGCCGCTAATTACGCTTATGTCCTCCTAGTTCTAATTTTCAGAAAATAGGGAAATAATTTACGCTGGCAGATGAGTCCAGTATTAGATGCCCAGGATTTAACAGAAAGAGGTGGAAGAGTTATGAATCTGGACTATACGTGACAACGTCATCTGGCACTAAGTTCCGGACAAAGTAGGATTGAATATAGCTAAATTTGCGTCTTTCACGCTAATGCTAACGCTTAAATAGAGCGGCTTGGCGTCCTTCTTAGTTCGCCTGTTTTCTAAGTTCTATTTCCCACTTTGCCTCATATTTATACTAGCGGAGTAGCATTGTCATGTGCCGCTGTTAAAACCAATTTGCTTCATGCTGCAGCTCTACTGTTATATATTTTCGAGGAATTTGGCATACATAGATGTTGTTAAAGTTAGTTGATTATTAATGCAGATGAAATCAAAACATTTTAATTCATGTCAGTGTCTGGAGAATTTGAGGTTCAAAAATTAATTAATAATGAATATACTTAAAGCAGATTCTTCTGCTTTCTCATTAAAGGAGATCAAGCAAACAAATATTTTTATGAAATCGGTTTTCATCAATATGTTGACATTGTTCACGGGGGTTGTCTAAAACCAGAAACAGTACCAGGAACCAGGTCTAGTTTTAGGTTCAATGCAGAAACGTAAAGAGTCACTATATATAGTTCAAGCCAGTGCTTGAATAATTTTAGGTTAAGAGAATAATTTATATTGAATGTTATTTAACAATCAATTTAATTGGTTTAATTTAATTTAATTAATTAATTTAATTTAATTAGTTAAGACAATCAATTTTATGATCAAGATTATGTATGTATATCAAAAAATATCTATTTCTGCAAGATCTACATAACACTTTATGGTCTGGCTTAAGGTCGCACTTCCATCACTTCCATTACATTCAGTCCACTTTGGAAAGCTATAACTTACCCAATATTGAGAGCTATGAATTAAACCATATATCAAAATGAAGCTCTACATCTTCTGCGTGGTTTGGTATCATTGAAACGTGTCTACCTAGCTTGTATTTTGTTTTTTGTTTTTTGCATTTTATCCAACTTTGAAAAATCATTGCTCTTGATTGGAGGCTGATAAAGTGAAAAATAAAAACGGTCCCGGGCAAATTGTCTAAACATACTATATGGAATATATCTTTTAGATCCACCCATTGGTTGTGGAGCAATCTTCGGTCAAAAAATTTTGGCCGCCATTTGACAAAATCAGTTATTCGCCCCGAACTATAGGCTCACTCAGTGTACATGGCTCTAATTAACCTAGTTTGTGTCTCTTTCGAAGCTCTTTAAGTTGAATATAAGCTTGTCTACACTTGTAGTGTACACTGACTCCAATTAGACGAAACCTGTTTTCAGCAAGATCGTGTCAAAAATAACCAATTTTCGAGCAAAATTTTTTCAAAAATTCACTGCTCAAAAACGATAAGAGCTAGAGACTTATGTCTAAAAGCAAAGTTGTAGAGCACATAATAAGCTTTAAAATGATTATAGTCGCTGGGCATAATTTTCTGTATATGGTTCTAGAACGTCAAATTTTTATTTTTCTTTGTACATGATTGTTGTGAAGCTGGCGTTTTTACAGGACGTTTATTATCATTCCCGATGCATTTTTTGAAAATTTTAATGAAATCGGGCAATAATTGCACTTTCTGCAACTATATCTGCACGTAAGGGGAGCACGACCTTAAGGTGCTGGTTTTCTTTCGGGTATTTTTGACTTATACGACTTTAATCTTTTACGCAAATGGCTAAAACTTACGAAATAACCTATTTCCGTGCTCCTAAACATCCTGGGACCAGTCCCGTATTTTTAGGCCAAAAGATAAGAAAGTTTTGATTTTTGGCCTTAGGCTCCCAGTAGGTGGACAATACACGGGATTGGCTGTTATGGCTTGAAAGAGGACACGAAAATGAACATTTTTGCTCTTACAACCTTTGAGCTATCTACAGTGGTTAAGTCAGTATAAGCAAAAAAACTGTTTTTAGGGTCAAAAAATGGCCATTTTCGAGGAAATCAGTTTTTTCAAAATAACTGCCACGTGTTAAGGACAAAGTTGGCTTATTTATACTCAATCGATGCAGCGTCCAAATGCCCATTTTATGAATGCCTATTAGCCGGACTTTATTGCTTTAAGCTAGAGATTTGGGCGAAAAACCATTTTGGCAAAACTGCGATGATTTTGTTTCGAACATCGATTTCTCAAAAACTACTCGACGGATTCCAGAGATTTTTGGCAGAATTGAAATTCGCCCTCCTGCGGAGGGACGTTTTTCTTGGTTTGGCCTAAAACGTCTCCAGTAGCAAGAAAGCTCAATTCGGAGTTGCGAAATTTCGTGTTACCGTGCATTTGGTCTATTTTCCGGAACGTTAAGACCTGCTGAGCCAAATCCAAAAAAACGTCCCTCGGCCCATATGTCCTTCATATAGTGACACAAAAAGAACTTTTGGCCGATTCTTCAGTTTTGAGAAATCGATGTTCAAAAATTTTTGGTCTATATTCATCCTGTTAGATGTCAGCATGTCGGAAAATTTCTGGTATGTTTTTGCCTATTTTGCTAGTTTCGTAAGCCCATGTGAATGTACAGATAATAAGCTTTAAAACGATGTATAAAGCTCTTTCCAACTCCAAACATTGCGAAAGTTATAGCGTTTTAAAGAAATCACTACAAAAGCACTGCACAAAAGGATACCACCACCTTAAGGTGCTGGTGTTGCTTTGTGTAAATTTGAGCTTACAGGCTGCAATTCGTTATGAAAGTGGATGAAACTTTCCACATATGTTATTTTGGTGCTCTTTAACATTCTGAGACCATTCCCGCATTTTTAGGTGCAAAGATAAGAAAGTTTTGGTTTTTGCCATTATTCTCTCTGTACGTCGCCGATGCACCGGATTGGTTATTATTAGGCATGGGCACGGGTCCAAAAATTTGGACCCGGGTACCCGGTACTACCCGAAGCCCTATGTCGGGTAATTGCGACATTACCCGGGTATCCGAGAAATTTTTAGCCCATTTTTCGGATTTGGCCATTTTGAAATTTAACTTTTTTCAGGGGTCTTTATACACATTGAGCTTAGATTGGATAGATTTTCATTCCTAAGTTATTTCAAAGGAGTTTTAATGACTTAAAATGGATTATAGGGACTTTCAATTAATTGTCACGGTATCAGAAGCTGATGCTGATACAGACAACATTGGTTTTTATTTTATAACAGCGCTCAGATCAGCAATTTTCTGAGTTTCGTACCACCGTTGCCCTGTCCGCTTCCTCTAACATTTAAATGTTAACAAATTTTAGAAAGCATTTGGATTATAAGAGCAAATCCCCATGACAAGGTTTGGCTAACTTCAACTGCTTGTCTTTGAAAATAGGAACAGCACAAAAGGCAGCAAACAAGCAAAACCTTCACGAAGTACAAAGTTTTGCGTAGTTTCTTTTCGTTTCCTTTTACGTAATTTCTTAATGAAACCACGTAAAAATAGAATGTCTTTGATAAAAAACTAAATTTTTTGTGATCGGACACTACGCTTTACTGACAACAAAAGTAACATTTTAAACTCACTCACTCAAGAAATTGGCTTATGTGTGAGATTAGTGTTTACATTTTCCATTTAGATTAATTTTATAATTTTTTGCCTGAAAACAATTGCTACTTTCCCATTTCCTTTTCCTCTCTCTGTCCTTTTGCTTCTTGAGTAACTTTACTAAACGTAAAACGGAGAGAGATGCAACTCCTTTAGAACAACATTTATTAAACGTTTACAAGACATTTATTAAATATTCCTTGAAATAAATTCATTTATTGTCATTACGATTCCACTGTATACGAAGAAAGTCAAAGTAACCATCTCCCTCTACTTGGATAAACTTTCTCAGTCACTAAAGGCGTGCGCATACCAAAGAACCATCCAAAAGTTCGTATGCTCAACATTTGGTTAAATGAATCTTCAAACAATCTGGGAGCATTTTCTTAGTTCAGAACTCAGTTTAGAAACAGCTAATGTTGACAAAAATTGTAACCTAATGAGCGTTGGCCATTAATGAAGGTTAAGGCAGTTTTTGGCTCATGGCTCCTGGTATGGGGCCCAACTCCGATACGGAGACTCCCTCTCAACGGACACTCCTTCCCATGGACTAGATGCTACCCGGGGAACAGTCGGGTTTTTGCCTAGAGGTACCGGGAAACCAGCCTAGTGGTGCCTCATCCTATTGATGGCTGATGACATCGAACGCAACCCCGGCCCCCACCCAACCCCAAATGGCCGTTCCCCATCTGCGGACTGAATGCGCAGAGAAACTGTGTTTTATGTGACTCTTGCAACGGCTGGGTACATAAGAAATGCTCAGGGCTACAGAATCTCAGTGACTATTCTGCCGGTTGGCGATGCCCAAACTGCCTGCCAGCACCCCTCAGGACCCCAGCCCCTCACGGTCCTGGACCCCCTCAGCAACTGCCTGTCCCAATGGTTGCCAACCAGATCCCACCCGGCCGACCTGCTAATCCACCTCCACTCTTACGCGGGCTTATGGTTGACTCTACGAAGCCCAAAAGGAAGCCACTGCGAATACTGCAGTGGAATGCCGGTGGATTTGCACGAAAGTCGGCCTGGGTGGTCAAATCCCTCAACGACCTAGACGTAGACGTTGTCCTTATTCAGGAATCCCACTTCACGAATCTGACGAAGCCACCTCAGGTCCCCGGCTACTCCACAGAATGACAAAATCGACGCGCCGGACGTGCCGCCAACCTCCTCCTAAAGGGGGCGGTGTTGTGACTCTAATCAGAAATGGACTGAAATAAAGCCGAATCCAATCCGCCCTGACTGCCCCTGCAGACGACAACAGCGACGCATTAGGAATCAAGCTGCATATGAAGGAAGGCGATATAACAAATGTGAATATCTCCCCCAATTCAGCGGCAAACGGCAAAACTTTGACCCCTCCTATCTTCCTATCGGCTCAAATTTCATCATTGCCGGTGACTTTAACGCTCACTCTACTACCTGGGAACCCGGGCGCCAAGGCGATGAACTTGGTGACATCATTGATGAATGTCTTGTCGAAGAAAGTATGACGGCACTCAACAGCGGAGAGGTGATGCGTCCGGTCGTCACATCTCAGAAAAGCGGAACTGCCCCCAGAAAAGGATTCAACTTCGGAAAGACCAATTGGCCTAAATTCAAACAGCTGCTTGAAGAACAAATACGCCATGCCCCACCCCCACATCTGGCTGTCGTGCATAAAGCGAACCAGTTCCTGTCAGAGCCCATCGTCAGCGCTGCAAAGCGGTCAATACGACTATTGAAGCCTGGAAATACAGTGCCTTGGTGATGTCCTGAACCCGAGGCCGCGGTGAAGCCGTGCAAAGAAGCCCGACTGCGTGCCAGGCATGATCCTAGCGCCAAGCCCGAAGTTACTCGAATGCGACAGGAAGCCATCCAGGTCATCTCAAGAGCCAAGCAGCAGGCCTGGAGCAAATTCGCCGACAGCCTCTCCGTGAAAACAGACCCCACAAAAATCCGAAGAACTATCCATGCCCTGGACGGCCGAAGGTCCAAGCAAAGCCCTGATCTGGCTATGTCTCACGGCGGTTCCCTGCTTCACTCCGATCAGCAGAAGGCAGATGCTTTCACCAAGGAATACGCGAAGGTCAGCTATGTGAAACTTGAAAATTCGGACAGGCTGGTTCATTTGGAAAACAAACGGAGCTTTCAACAGTCATGCAATTTCCCAACAAACCCAAATTCAATCATGTGCAATCCTTTCACGGAACTGGAACTGGAAGGAGCCATGCGCCAACTGCAGCCGAAAAACTGAGTTGGGCTGGATCAGATAGCAAATGAATGTGTAATGAAAATGCTTTTCATTATTGTCATAATTGTGAATTTTGTCCAATAAAAGCGTGTTTTGTATCTAAGCAGCCGCACGAGTAAATAGTTAAAACTTAAGGCCAAGTCCTAAAGCCTAAATATGCCCCGAAGAAAAAAAGGACCAAAGTCGGTTAAAAAACTCTAAATCAAAGCTAAAGGTCAAAATTAGAGTAAAAGAATCTTGTATGTGATTGTTGAATGATCTCTGGCCCTGGTTGCCCTTGTCTTCTGCTTATGATGCCAGGTCAATGATGTAAATAACCAATTGTCAATGATTTGCCATGGAAATTGTATATTGCAGTCTGTCAAGCCAGAATTGCCCTGAAACCGGTCTTTCGTCCATTAATCCAGGGTACAACTGTCTACATTGCGACCTGTTCTTTGGGCCGTTATAGAGGCCACTGAGCAGCCCAAAATCGCCTATCCTCAATGTTCGAAATAATGGTTAAGACTGGTCAAAATCGTCAAATTATGCTAACTCGCTTGTAGAGCCCAGAATTGAACCCTGACCTATGTGCGGGAGGGCCTCCTCTAGAGGCCTCCCACCCCACCCGTATGGCCAATAGCGCCTCCCTCAATTTGGTGAAGCAGAAAAGGAAAAGAAAAACGGAATTGCCGCAAATTGCAAAGAAATGCCAGTCTCTGCGGATTCGAACCAGAAACCTTAATTTACAGAGCAGTGGGTCGTCATAGAGACCCCTCTTCACCCTCGACGCATAATTACTACATCAGCAATTACTAAGCAACAATAATTAACGAATCTTTATCTAAAACAACAAGAAGTCACAATTATTACAGACGATTACAGCTCATTTTAAAATCACTTTAAAGTCACTTTCTTCTTTAAAATCTCAAATATAAAAAGTACAAGTTAGTTATAAATGTCCTAACTAATTCCTTCGTAATGGTTCTGGTTTTTATTCCATTTTAAGGGAAGTTTTAAACTTCCCTTTCGTGTCTTCCTTTTTCTGTTCCTGGGCCTTTCATCTATCCCGACGCCCAGTTGTCTGTAGAGCGAAGGGAGCTCCCAGACACCTTACGTGAATGAATTCATTCATGCGTTCATTCACGTAAGGTTCCCCACGTGACTCAAGAACTAGTCAAAGTTGGCCTCTCCAGCACTAGGCTGGAAGAAAGGCCCTGCACTGTCTCAACACACATGTATAGGTGCGTAATTAGTCTAGAGGGGATTAGTCCCTAAAAGGAAATAACTAAATGAAAACTAAAATTACTTTTACTAAATTACTAAAATTACTAAAATTAATTAAAGGTACTTAGATAGTTTTTAGTCGTAGGTAAGATAAAAATATTAGTGTTAACTTAGGTATTAGTTAGTTTTACTTAGGTGGTTAAGTTTGGGGGAGGTCCCCCCTGGACCTCTGGAAGGGGTCTTATGTATGTGGAAAACATATTCTATTGGCCGCTAAGAGGCCTTGAAGTGGCCGACAAGAGGCCACAACGAGGAAAGGAGGAACTTTTGTTCCTCCAAGGATTTATGGGTTCATACCCCGTCTTTGCAAATACGGAAGCAAAGACGGAGATAAAAGGGGGAACCCTTAATAAAAAGAGAATTAAAAGTTCCCCCCACCCAAAATTCAGGCTAAAAATAGCCCTCAGAACTTACCCTGCCAATTAGCAAACTCTTGCTAATTGGTCCAAAATTCCGAATTGCGACTTCTTCTCAATTTCTTTCCTCCTTTTTGTTTCCAATTTCCTTTTGGCCTCTTTATTGCGCCTAAGTTGTTTTCGTCTCTGGAAACGAAACTCCGAGACGTTTACTTTTCGCATTTGGGCTCATTAGTCTTAAGAGCCATAAAAACCCCCAAATCTCGCCACTTGAATTGTGGCCCGCAAATGTTTGTTTTCCAGATTTATAGCACAGAGGCCATAAATCCAGACTCTTTGGCGGCCCGCGCACGTGGACTACCGTAGGCCACGACTCGGTAGTCCAATCATGGGTGATTGCAATGATCGCACCACACGAACAGCCAATCAGCTGCTAGGGGAGCGAAGGACCGCCCCAGACAGGGTCTCGACTGAAAATTTGAGTTTTCAGTTAGTGCCAGTTGAGGGTTTGCAGAGAGCGGTTGCTCTTCCCCTTTGGTCCGGTTGTTTGCCGGGAGAAAATGCCGTCTTGAGCCGTTATACGGAGGCCTTGACTTTGACATTCCCCCCTTCCCCCTTTTTCCCTCCTAGGTCGCACTTTTCTTTTAGATTGAGAACACGCTGGCACTCCTAGGCTCGCAAACACCCCCTGTGGACCCTTGTGCCCTCGAGGCGGTCGACAGAGGCAATTCTGCTGCAAATCCTGGGGACCCCTATGCCCTCGTGGCGGTCCCCGGGACCCGATTTCTGAGTCTACCGGGGCCTTAGGGCCCCGATGACAATTTCGCACACACCTGATAACTGGGCCTAATCACCCCAGTTTTAGTTTATTTTGTCATTTTTGCACATGTGAAGGGTGTGGGCCTTCCGCCCCACCCTCTGAGGTTAAGTTGGGTGTGGGTTTTAGGTTGGCTTGCGAGTTCCAAGCCGTCGCCCCCTTCTTAGTCTGAAAACCAACACTCTTTTTTCTCAATTCTAAAGCCAATTTTTCTTCAAAATCACCACTTTTTGGTGATCTAAAACTTTCAAATTTCAGTCACCTGTTTAGGTCTTTAAAAGCCCATTTTCGCTGTTTTGCTCATCTCTCACCCAACTATGAAAACAACCCTAAAACTAACGAAATTCATCAAATGTTCGGGGCCACCTAGGTGTCGAGGGGAGGACCCTTCTTGTTCCCCCCAAGCCCGGGAAGTTGAATAACTTCCCGGAAACGCCACACGAAAGATCGCCCCGTTTTCCCCACAGCCGGCGGCCAGGTCCGCTGGCCTTAATTCTTGCCGTACCAATTAAAATTACACACTGTTCTATAATTGTGCTCTCTTTAATTCTGCCGGATCTAAAACTCAGGCCTAACTATAAAAGCTGTCTTAAGAACGAATCTCGTTCCCTCTTCTATGTTTTACACCAATTAATTATTAAGCCTTTAAAAGGGGTTAACCGGCTCCCCTTTAATTTACACAGTGTTGTAGTTTTGTGTTTTTTGATAATAATTGCGACAGCAATTATTATCCGACTTTAGGCTTCCAGAACACTTCCCAAAATTCACACGCAGAATTCACGCATTACCAAGCAATCACCTGGAAATGGCCACTACACGGGCCATTTCCGAATCGAAACGCATGTAGCTAGGTAGTAATTGGGATAATTAGATTAGGCAGTAATTAGTGCGGGAATTAGCCCTGCTTAGGTTTTAAGTTACATTAATTGTGAATTTCCGGGTTCCTCATGTAAATACCTCCAGTTGAGGTCTTGAGGCCCCGTGATTAACTTTAATTAATACTTTGTGATTTGTATGCATGATGGGCACGTTAACTCCTCCTAGTTGGAGGTCTTGTCGCATGTCCAGTATAAGTGAAAGAACGATAATAATTGTATACGTGGGGCTACTCATGTAAATATCTCCAGTTGAGGTCTTGAGACCAGTCCAGTAAATAATGATTAAAGGAACTTAATTAGTAGTTAGGTAGGTAGATGATAATTTATATGTAATAATTAGATTAGGTACGTATCCGGGCCAGAAAAGAGCCCATGTTCGAATTCTCTATAGTTCATAGCCGATAACTGTTTTGTAGCCTAGTCCTGATAATTGCCTAGTAGTTCAGAATTAGTAATTGTCTAGGATTGCTGTTAATCTGTAGTTCTGGGATCCCAGAGGCCTGCGTAGGTTATCTTTCTTAAGATGTGGAGCCTCTGCAAGGAATGGGTCCAGCTTGTGATAAGTAGGTAGATTAGTTAGTTTTGGTTCAGATTTAGGTAAGCTCATTTGCATATTCTGTCCTAGGGCTAATGTTAGGCTAAATACCGTATAGTATGACCAGGTTCGTAGTGCATAGTACTCAAACAGTAGTAGACAGTTACCAGGTGTAGTCTAGTGCTGTGTACCCGTAGATTAGAGGGTAACAGTTCAAGTTCAGTTTCCAGTTTTGGTTACAGCCAGTATTGAGCTCTAGTTGTTAGAACTGTCAGTATAGGAGCTTCTGCGTAGACGTAGCTAGTATTAAGTTAGTTTTAGTTTCATAATAGTTGATTCTAGTCAGTTAGGCAGCGTTGAGTAGTACAGTCCCAGCGCAGTATCCAATCCTTAGTCCAGTCCAACCTCATTTGCATATCAGGCCGGAAATATCAGAACGGCCAGAAAAGCGTTCAATGTTGTTCAAATGCACACCAAAATCGCCCAATCGTCTGAATTTCGTCTAAAAGCAAAGAACAGTTAGCACCACACACACAGCATGTTTTGGGTGTCAAAACCCACACTTGGAAGCCAATTGGTCCGGATAATAGTTGCTGGGGTTTTAATCCCCACCACCGCTGTTTCTAATGGGTTTTAACCTATTTGATATAGGTTGCCGCACGTCTGCTGCCTACGCCGGATCAGTCCGAGTCGGAAGAAGCTAGTCAGTAGTCCAATTTGGAGTCATTGTCCAGTGTCCTGTTGAGTCTCGCGTGATTGGTCCGTAGTGTCAGTCGTTGGTCAGTCAGTATCAGTTGTTGGATCCAGAAGTTGATTCTTTGCTTCAGTATCAGTCTGAGGACAATCACAGCCGTCCCGTTCAGTTTAGTTCAGGAATCTGAAGAGGTAGCTACGTTTGGTCCACTTTGACGAGGATCGAGTGGTATACAGCAGAGACAGTAGGCGTAAAACCTGTGAATCAATCCGGGACCCTAACTAAGCCTAGTTGTGAACTGTTTCGAAATCAACCCTAAAACTGCAGAAAATCTTCAGTGGAATCCAGTCTGTCATTGTGATCGTTTTCCCTAACGAAGTTCTTGCTTAAACCAAAGTGACTATTGTTCTCTGCTTTAATTTACATTATTATATTAGTTATTCGGCCGTCCGACGTTTTCGTACCTCGCCCGACACTCTTCAGCCCGTAACTGTAATTATCCATTTCAGGAACGGAACTCTCGCCTCTCTAAATTAAGTTGCCTGGGAAGCCGTTAATGGAGGCCCCAGAACTAATCCAAAACCGCCCCTTGTGAGAATCTTATAATTTACATTACTTGTTTGTGTTAATTGGTGTTAAGTCCCAATCTATTGTTAGAGGGACAGAGCAAGCTAAAGAGGCTGCGAAGAAAAGCCTAAGAGTTGAGTTAGTAGCAAGAGTTGAGCTAGTCGAGCACATAGGATACCTATCCGACCCCATAGCATCATAGAGTTGAACACCAGGAAAAGTCCTGGAGACAGTGTGTACCCTAACCCAAACTCAATACCAAACCGGTCAAATCCGAAAGGGCAATTCTGGCAGATCATTGTAATCTCTTTTCATTGTACCATAACCTTGCATTGAACACCGCATCTGCTGGAATCCATAACTACAGTCTGTACTTTTGTGTCAATAAATTGTGTGACTTTTAGACTCGTCTTCAGCCTACTTTTCAGATCTTCGTTCCCTGTCTTATCCGTGCTCGAGGATAAGACTGCATCAATTGGAAAGAGTCGATATGGAGACTATAAATTTCCCTGGTTTCCCCAATCCGAAACGAACTCACGAACGTAAACCCCTACCCGGTCAGCCATTAAGTACGGTCAGAACACCACTACAGTCTGTACTTCAATCTAAGTAGAGATCTCCGAGTCCCCATGCGCTGACCAGTCTTCTAGAGTGCTAATCAGATCTACAGGCCGAAGAAGCCTAGCCTAATCCTAACCGACTACGACAAATCTCACGACCCAAAACAGTTTACTTACAGAATCAGTCCAGAATTACCACAGATCTCAGCCACTCTATTACAAATGCTCAGAAATCTACCTGCTGCTGGCCGAATATACCTGCTGAACCTGTTCAACGAATCCTGGCGCAGAAAGCAGATACCGCGCTGCTGGAAAGAAGCAACCATCATCCCACTGCTGAAAAAGGGCAAACCGGCTAGCGAGATCTCATCTTACCGTCCGGTGAACCTGACCAGCTGCAGAGCGAAATTGATGGAAGGAATGGTGCAAGCTCGACTACAGTTCCACCTGGAATCTGCACACTGTCTGGATCACCGGCAAGCCGGATTCAGAGGACTAAGAGGAACGGAAGATCAAATTGGAAAAATAATCCAGTCCATCGCGGATGGCTTTCAGCGAAGCCACCGGCGAAACACACTGTCCTTGCGCTGATTGACTTCGCAAAAGCATTTGATACTGTCCTTCGGCCGGCACTGCTGCTGAAACTCAGAAGAAGCGGGGTACCCCTGTGCTGTGTGAAGTGGATCCACGAATTCCTGTCGGACAGGAAGGGAAGTGTGAGATTCAATGGAAGGAAGGGTAAGTCAAAACTCTAAGGGGTAAGGTAAGGTAAGGTAAGGGGTTCCACAAGGGTCAGTTTTGTCGCCAACGCTGTTCATCGTCTTCATTAACGATATACTCCAACACTTGCACGAAAGTGTGGAGGCAAGTATCTACGCAGACAATTTGGCGTTGTTTGCTTCAGACTCGAACATTGAAAAAGCTGAAGCCAGACTGCAGCGTGCCCTCCACTCCATCGAAGAATGGTCCAAAAGGTGGAGACTAAACATCAACGGCGGGAAATGCCAGTGCTGTATCTTCACCACCCAACAGCCAGGCCAAGCATATCCCAAAGCTGACCCTACTCAACCAACAACTGCCATTCGATCCGAACCCGGTATTCCTAGGAATCACATTCGGCTGGAAACACAACTTCAATCAACATATACGGAATCTGAAGACTCGGTGTATGCCTCGACTGGCAATCCTGGGAGCCCTCAGCAGCAGACACTGGGGACCACCGAAGGAAGATCTCAGGATAATTTATATCACCTACATCCGATCGCTCATTGAATATGCGATGGGGTCTTGGAATCCATCATCCATCCACGCCAGCCTCATGGAACAAACGACTGGAGAGAATACAGAACACTGCGGCAAGAAAGATAACTGTCTGTCTGAAAGATAACGCTGTCTAAGATCTACTCCTGTTGCTAGAATCTGGCCTGCCTCCAATTAGCCTACGTGCGGAAGAACTCACTGCGGCAGGCTATCAGAAGGCCATCAGATTGCCTCCAGATAATCCTCGGTATGCGGCTGCCACCCACACTGTACGACAACATCTGAAGTCACAGGACTCCTGGAGACCGCGTGGGGAGAAATATGCCAGTGACATCGGTCTATTCAATGTACCAGTCGAACCACTTACCCTGCCGGCCCTGACAGGCCCGTATGTTAAGGAAGCAAACGTCACCTTCAGCGACTCTCTCCACAAGCAGCTGTCATGCAAAAAGGACTGTCGGCCGGAAAACCTGCGGACCACCACACTGGAAACCGTGTCCAAACTCACACCCTCGGATCTACACATCTGGACAGACGGGTCCGTAAAGGATTCGTTTATTAATGGTGGAAGCGCTGCCAACATCTGCGATGGTGACGGCAAAGTGATTACTGAGCTTCACTCCCGTACTGGCTTAATCTGCTCAAGCTTCAGAAATGCAAGCTCTGCGGACGGTGATCAAATGGTGATGAAATCGTGAAATCAGCATATGCACAGACTCGAAGTCGGCCATCCAGCAGCTGATGTCAGGCCCAAACAGCCAAAACTTGGCTATCACCATCGAAATCTCGAGCCAATTTTTCAAAACCCTCAGCGATTTTGGAAACCATCTAACCGTCCAGTGGGTGCCAAGTCATGTTGGTATCCACGGAAATGAGCTTGCGGACGTTGCCGCCAGTCGGGCGAGTGGACCCCGCCAAGACGAGTGTGCAACTGATCTCACTATTGCTAGAGCAGCTGTCAAACGACACATCAGAGCGAAGTTCAGCGAAATCTACAGAAATACCGATGTTCAGCGAGTCTATGAAGGAAGCCAACCGGTCAAACAATGGAAGCCCCCATGAGCCGACGAGAACGAACGATACTCTCACAACAACGTTGCAAGGGTCACTCCCAAATCCTCCGCAGCTATCGGCATAGGGTTGGTCAGGCGGACTCGCCCATCTGCGTTGACTGCCAGTCTGCCGAAGATGACCTTGAACTCTTATCCTGCACTGCCCAGCCTTGGGTAGACCTAGATCCAGGTGGCTTGGGGTAAACCCGAACATGGAAGTCCTATCGAGGGATCCCGTCTCGGTTATTGGTTTCCTCCGGGATGTGGGCCGGATCCGTCCGTCCCAATCATATTGAGCCTGTTCAGACGACCCAGGATCTCAAGAAGAAGAAGAAGGAAGTTTTTCAACGTTGACCATGTGGCAGCATTAAATAGAATCACTAAACTTTCAAGATCATTTCAGTCACTATTAACAACATCTAATGGTATGTAATTAGTATTGTTACTTACAGTTTAGAGAACAACGCAGAGCAGAGGCAAAAGTCACTAACTTGATGCGAACAGTTTTGTTTGTATCTTGTGAATTTTAAGTTTTAATTAATTCATCGACTTCCGCATATTGCTCCAACAGGAATTTAAAGAAAGAAGAAATTATTAGAGCAAGGTAAATTTAATATTTTAAAAACGGATCATATCAAGGAAGTCAAAGCAAAATAAGCAAAATAACTAAGCAAAATTGGTCAACTTCAACAGCACACTGCTGACGACTGAAACAAGCTTAAAACCTAAGCTGCACATCGTTGAAAAGCTGAGGACGTGCTCTTTCCAATGCTATAAGCCATTCTGCTGTAACTTACGCACACAGCGTTTTACTTGTCAAGATTTAGCTAAAATCGACCAAAACGGCAATTTTTCACAATAAAGTTTTATAGCGACAAGCTATAGCGAAATTGCTTACAGAACGGGAAAGAGCACGTCTTCAGCTCTCCAACGATGTACAGCATTTTGCTTAGGGGGAGATAATATAATTTTATAACAAACTGAAAAATCGGTGGTTACAAATTTGCTTAGTCAAAAATTTCTGAGCCAAAAAATTTCTCTCTGCTTCATCCAGATTAATCCGGTTTTAGCTGGATAGCGGGTACCCGAAGCAGGACCCGGGCACCCAAAATTTTCGGGTACCCGGGTACCCGCCGGGTGCCCGACTACCCGTGCCCATGCCTAGTTGTTATTGCTGGAAAGAGGGCACCAAAATGAACAATTTTGCTTTTAAAAGTTTGAGCTATCTCCAGTGGTTAAGCCACTAAAAGCCGAAAACGATTTTTGGGGTTTTTAACGTTTTTTGCAGCTTTGCAACTTAAGAAAGACAAGATAATTGCAACTTAAGTCTGATTTTCAGTCGGCGGCCTAAAATAGTTGCTTTTTTAGTTTCAGCAGGTTTCTTTTCAAAATAGTTGTAGTTTCAGTTTCAGGAATTCTAAAACTGAACCCAATAGAAAAGAAAGTGATAAAAAGAAACAGAAGAAACAGAAACAAAACCACTGTATGCACTTTTCAGCCAAATCGGAGACAAAACATTTTCGCTCCCCTTGGAAAACTGATGAAACCCATTTCATAAAAACATTATTGATTGGGATAACCTTAGTATTAATGATATACATATAAATAAATTTTTCTGTCAATTCTCCAGGCACTGACATAAATTAAAATATTTTTATCACATCTGCAGTGTTTAAGGTGGTGGTCTCCTCTTGTGTAAATTTGACCGTACAAGCTCCAACTCTTAATATGAAAGTTGATAAAACTTTTAAAATATATTATTTTGGTGCTATTTAACATTCTATGATCAGTCCCGCATTTTTAGGTAAAAGGATATGGAATTTGCGGTTTTTGGCATTATACTCTCAGTATTTTGTCGACTTATCGGATTGATTGATATTATGGAAATGCTATGAGTGTTTCAAAATTCCTGCCAAATCGTACAGACAGTTTTGATTTATTGATACTCAATTGATAGATATTCTAATTGCACATTTTATCGATGCTTACTAGCTGGGGATCGCTGCTTTGAGCTAGAGATTTTGCAGGGAAACCACTGTGATTCTTCGCCACTCGCAAAACTGTGATTGTTTTGTTTTGAACATCAATTTATCAAAAACTACCCAATGGATTCGCGTGATTTTTGGCAGGATGAAAATTAGGTATTGCGGAGGGACATTTTGGCAAGATATTCATTCGCCCCGCAGCCACAACATAGCATAGTTTCATTTGCCCAGAAACGATAAGCGGCGAGTATTCATTTGCCCCAAAAAACAGTAGTCTTTTTATTGATAGCCCAGTGGTGAAAGCAGAGTTGGACGCGGGCCGCGGGTACCCGCGGGGCGGGCCGGGGCGGGCTGCAAATTACTACCCGCAGCGGCCCGCGCGTGCCGATGCGGGCCGATTTTTGTAGTGACAGTATAACTTTTTAAGCTTAAATTTGAAACCTTTATACATAGCGTCTCTACTATTTCCTACATTACACACGCATGCTAACAAGAGCACGCAATGAAATAGTCTGATAGCTTAGGACTATCACACTTATAATTATCACACACTATCACACAGTTATGCAACAATTTTGATCGCCGGTTCACCCTCTTTTCCCTTGAAAATCTCCGTCTTCGACATAATGTCTGATGCTCACAATGAATATGTTCACGTCGAAATGCCTAAACACAAACATCTCTTCTGAGAAATGCGTTCCAGCTTTAGAACCAGGTACAGTGGAACAATTGGTTTGATTTACTATATAGTTACGTAATTACGAAGAGGGTGCGTATTGTCGATAGTCAGTAGTAGTAACAAGAGTACATAATACATAAGAGTATCACAGTGTGAAGGATACTGCGTATCTCTGTGATAAATTACTGTAGTAGACTTCAGCAAAGACGGCTGGTTCGAGTTCAGTGTGTGATGCTTAGGTCCTAGCCAAATATGAGAGAGGGAGAGAAAGTCAACGAAAGAGTGAATAGGTAGTACTCGATAGTTCTAAGTTCGCCCTAAGCGACCGTCTCCTATTACCAATAGTGGAAATGACCGCTAGACTAATTGGGTTATGGGTCTTTCCCATTATCCCCCCCATAGCTTCATAGAAGTACTCAAGATGCACACTTTCCCGGATTGAGTTGAAATTTGGTAGGGGCAGGTTTTCGGACCTGCTGATTTCAAAAATGCAAAAATTTTAAAGTTTTAAAAATTTTTTTAAAATTTTAAAATTTTAGTTTGGTAAGGGGGGACCAAGAGGAACCGAAAAATTTTTTCTTCGATTTTGCTGAAAAGATGTATATAGGGGTTTTCTGGGTCGTAGAACACGAATCTGAAATCCGTTTTTCGATCCAGCTTTTTGTTAGCTCAATATAAGCTAAAGTTCTAAGCTTAAGATGTAAGCTTAGCCTGAACTAATGAAAAGCCGGATCGAAAAACGGATTTCAGATTCGTGTTCTACGACCCAGAAAACCCCTATATACATCTTTTCAGCAAAATCGAAGAAAAAATTTTTCGGTTCCTCTTGGTCCCCCCTTACCAAATTGAAATTTTCAAATTTTCAAAATTTTTTTTAAAGTTTAAAATTTTTTGCATTTTTGAAATCAGCAGGTCCGAAAACCTACCCCTATCAAATTTCAACTCAATCCGTCAAAGTGTGCATCTTCAGTACTTCTACGAAGCTATGGGGGGATAATGGGAAAGACCCGACTAATTTACTTCAGCAAATACAGTTACTCAAACAACTCAATATTAGACACTACAGAGAATGGGAGACACGAGAAACAAGGAGTATACGTACAAGATACTCAAAAGCGAGGGTGTTACCCTGCTCCCAACTTTCATACAAGGTGAATCCCCCAAACTGACTCCAGCCGTACTGCAACACCGCAACCTACTCAACTGCGCTCAAACTACGTTTTCAGTTACTTTTATAGTCTGCAAACCACAGACGTGGCTAATCCCAAAAAGAAATCACATTTATCATTCCTGAATAATGCAGTATCGAAATAATTCAAGGGTGGATAATTTCATAAAATAGAATGTACTGTAATGCGCAGTTAGCTATCAATGCCTTAATGGACAATATCCCACAACAACAGTCATACTCTATGTATTATGAGCGTGACACATCCTCTGCACGCTAACGGCTGTCCCCCCCGCAAATTGAACTCATCACTTCAAAGAAATGTGTGCGCTATGCTTGTGTTCTAAAGCTCAACACAGACACAAAACTCGCGCGTACTGCTTGTGTTGTCGAGCTTTAACGCACAGGCATAGAGCAAGTAAGCGTACCCCGTTTCGACTGGGTACCAATTTGCGGGGTGGTCAGCTGTTAACGGCAGAGGATGTGTCACGCTTATAATACATAGAGTATGACTGCTGTCATACTCTTATGTATTATGTACTCTTAATAAAAGTGGGTTCTGGATCAGAAGAGCCTGACAAGAGTGCATAGGTGCACTATATATTAGAATACGAGTAAGCCGCTAGAGGGCTTCTCTTCTTGGCATTGCGTAACGGTGCTCCGACCACAATACGCGAATGTTCCCCCGTTTGGGGGGGGGTAGCCAACAGCCAATCAGATTGCTGAGACCCCCTCCCAGTTTGGAGGGGGGGAGGAAAAACGGGGCCCCTTTTAGTAGGGGGGGGGGGAGGTCGCAAGTAGCCAATCATATTCAGTCAATCCTAGCCTGTCAATCCTAACCCCCCCCACCAAACGAAGACCTATTTGGGCTACCCCCCCCAAAACGGGGACCTATTTTGGCAACCACCCCCCACCAAACGGGGGAACATTGGCGCATTGTGGTCGGAACACCGTTACGCAATGCCAAGAAGTGAAGCCCTCTAGTGGCTTACTCTGCTTCTTAAATATAAAAGAATTATGAACTCTTGCTTAGAAGCTTGAGATGCTTACAGTCATCATAATGAACTACACGTAAGACCGTAAGAGCATGTTGGGATAAGTGTGGGAATACGAGATCTAAGATCTAAGCATGTTGATGGCATGCTGGCGTTGCTTGGATGGCAAAAATTTCGTTTCAGGTTATGAGATTATTTGCTTGGGGCTGAACTCCTTAGTTTGTAGTTATTTAAGTATCAATGATTTTGTGTTTTCTTCAATAAATACAGCAACCGTGGACTGCACCAACAAAGTTGAGGGATAGCAGCAGAATAGCAGAAGGTTAACTACTAGATTCCCATTCAAAATCGGACTTAAACTTCTGTTATTCCGCAGGTATTCTTAGACTTGCTTGGTAAAAAACTGTCCAGGGTAAAAAACTTAATTATTAACTCGAAATCTGTTGCAGGTTCTCTAGACAATCCTACAGTGCAAGTCTAGCAGAAAATATGGTCCTACGTACAGAACTAAATACTATCCTCAGTAGAATAAGAATAACGACCAGCATTTACTATAACGGAGACTTTTAACGAACTTTAACTAAACTGATCAATTATATCTATTTAACAGAATGACTTTTAGGTACAAGGCGAAGTTCTACTCATGAGTAAGAAAAGACTCAATGGTAGCTTCCATAGCCATGCCTGCACGGGAGATCAAATTTCACTGACCCTTGTGGAAGCAAATTTGGGTACCCCCTGTCAGAACGATTTTTGTTAAGTGTACTTTTGAAAGCTGTTTTTTTAGCAATTTTTGTCTTTTTACCAAAAAACAAGGAGTTTTATCGAATACAAATTTTTTGGGACATTTTTAGCAAAAATAGTCATTTTGAGTAGAAAATTCCGGCGAAGCCGGGAATGTTTGGAAAAACTTTCCCTGCTTTTTAGTCGTAAAAGTTATTTTGGACAATTTTCTTTCCCTTGTGGGAGCAATTTCGAAACCCCTTGTGGGCGACTTCGCCGAGGGGGGGAAGGGGGGAATTTCCCAGTGGAAACCTGTGGTAGCTTCGTGAAATACAACTCAGCATCGCTCATATTTGACATAACTATCTAACGAACGATGGTACAATGCCCTACAAACATTGTCCGTCATGAAAGCTACATATTGCTTCACAATTGAAAACGTCTTGCAGACAAACTTAGCTGCCAAAATACATAATTTGCTACAATAAATACGAATTTTTCCAGCAAAAGTATGCAAAAATTAAAAATAATTCCACAGACAACCAATTTTCGTGGTGGATTGAATGTTGTTAATTCCAAAGGAAGGAATGATGTTAATTTCTTTGCAGCAAATGAGTGATTGCTTCGATATGCGTTTACGGCATGAGATAGTAAGCCAAACTGCAAATATTCTATGAAAAACATTGTCAATTTCTTTTTCAAGGAAGTGTTATTCTTAGCGATCATAGAGAAGAGTTGAACAGGGCCAAGAGAGCTGTCTGTGAATACCACTAAATCGTACATTGGATACTCTTTAACCAGTCCACGTAGATACGTGACAGAGCCAGGTAGAAAGCCATACTTATTACTAGAAATCAGCTGTAGAGCCTCTGTATAGTTTTCGGCCAGAAAATGGTGTGTAGATGGAGGCAGCAGTTTCTTTATGATTAGTACGTTATTGTTGTCAGAGTTTGTGGATACCATAAAGAAAGGTAGTCTGATTTTAGACATGAGTTCTCCAATACTGTGCCACGGCAAGGCTGGCTGAGGTTGCAGCACTGTTGCCATGATGGCACTGAAATTGAGTGACAACAGGAGCAGTCCCAACCCTGCCCAGCCCAAGGCTGACCTACTAACCCTCTGAGTAACGATTACCAGGAGCAGAACCAGCAGTGTCACAACGGCTACCTGGGTCCTGAACCCGGACAGCCAGGCAAGCTCCACAGCACCCGGCTTTGACCAGAGCCCACTGATGACAAATGCCCAGGTGTTGCTGTAGGGAGCGTGCACGAAATCGACCAGGTTGGCTCGGCCTTCACCATATACAAAGTATGGAATTGTGAGATTAACGACACTATCATGAAGATCAGCTACATATCCTGTAGCAACACCAAGCTCCGGATAGTAGTCGCCAAACTTCCCATCCCGGGAAACAGTAAACTGTATATCATAGTTCATCCAATCCGCGAAAGCGTTCATCATTTCTGCAGTAAATCCGAGCCGACATGTCTTCCTTCTAGGCCAGTTATATGCGCAAGGAAAAATGTGCGGTGGTCCATGACCGCCTACATATAAAGTGGCTCGTGTATTGTGACCCATGCCTTTGTATCTTTGTATGTATACATATACATATTAAAAGCCACAAATAGCTTGATTTACAGCCGATTGCATCAAATAAGAGTAAGATTAAAACAGGCGTATAAACAGGTCAGAAGAGCATTGCACCAAACTTATTTCGGAATAAAATAGGGATAAAGTGCGAACAAACCCATTATATATTTATTCCTATTCTTCCTCAAGAGCAGGTTTAAGACATTTCCAACACTTTGCCCTATTTTACTTACTTGCGACATAACAAACAAGCTTTCTATATTATACATTCATGCTTGTTGTAAGTTAGGCAAAGCAATGTTTTCGTATCTGCATTAAATTTTTCGTATTTGCATTTCAAATGTTAATTATTTCATTTGCCTGTGTTTCCTAAATACAATCAAGGAAACTTGATAAAATCCTGGGCCAATTTCTGGTGACGTACATTTTTATATCCAAGGCCTGTTTTTAGTATATTTTTAGATTTCAGTTTGTTGCTTATTCAAGCTACAATTATAATAAGTAGAGGCCCAACATCAGAATAAGAATTGGAATAAATTCAGAATAACTTGAGAAAACATGCTATAATCGGATTGGTTGAGTATGGCGTTTGGCATTGTTTGACTGTTTAAATGAAAAGAAGAATAGGTACGCCTATTTTTATTTTATACTGAGAATTATAGAATTATAAATAGTATTAGATCAGCTAATCCTATTTTTATTTGGTGCAACAGAAAATTGGAACAAAATGAAAATAGGAATAGTTATTCCGGAATGCCCTTATTCCCAGAATGGCTAGTCTGATTTGGTGCAATCGGTCGTTAGTGAAGTACGCTAGGAAATCGCATCCTCGCGGACTTGCAGCTTAAGCAATTTGCTAAAGTCTCTCGGGCCCTAATCCCTCAGGCCTGAATCCAATTGTACGTATAAACCTGACGGCTAGACCTATAAAATCATACATCATTAGAGATTGGATTCCGGAGCATTATTTGCCTAAGCAGTAGCAGCCTCAAATTACGGGAAAATAATACCATGTCTCATTATCTAGTCAGCTGCTGTGTGAGGCTCCCTAAAAAGATCTATTTTGTGACTCGTGCACCCCAGTTCCAAGGATGTGTTGGTAATAATTGATGACCATGTTGTAAAGTTGGAAGTGTGCAGACTAACCAAACTTTACGAGTGGGAAACTGTGCACAAGGAGAACTTCGAACCTGGAGGAGATGTAGTTCCAGTCGACCTAACTAACCTTGCCAAAGAATCCTACCGAATGGAGTTGAACCGCCGATGAAGAGCAAAAACTCAAATATGAAAGACCTACCCCAAATTTGCTGAAAATACATACTTAAAAATGTCTAACTACCTACCCTATAAACCTTAGAAAAACCCTACTTCCCGACTATACAATTCTAATACAAAAACCTAACTAAAATGACGCCCTAAAATGGTCCAAAAAGAGACCACATTTACTGAAAGATATTATGCTTGACAAAGGGGGTGACCCCCTGAAATAGTGTACAAAAATAGAGTGTAAGGCAAACACAGCACAGAAAGAACCTAACTAAATATTGCACGAAATTTCAAAATAACATAAAATAAGACCACCAAAGAGTTTTTACAAAACAAACACAATAAGCAAACCCCAACAATCAAACCTAATAAGTGGAACCTAAACTAATCAGATAAATTTTGAAAGGTTCATAGAATTTAAGAGAAGAGAATAAAAAGAAACTTTCATAGGAAAAGAGAGAAGATACTTTTGATTAAGTAAAGAATGAATAATTAATAATAGTTTAGCTCTACAGGATCACCCTGGAGCTGAATAAGTTAAAGTGGTACCCACTTTAGACAGAATTGGAATAAATAAAAACACAGCAAATGCA
Source organism: Trissonchulus latispiculum (assembly GCA_030248195.1). Classification (NCBI taxonomy): domain Eukaryota; kingdom Metazoa; phylum Nematoda; class Enoplea; order Enoplida; family Ironidae; genus Trissonchulus; species Trissonchulus latispiculum. The sequence continues at coordinate 101,545 of JASAND010021827.1, forward strand.
CGTACGCAAGGGAGACGAGTGAAATGACACAAGGCGACCAGTCTGCACGAAATAAAAACAAGACTGATTGCAAACCAGCGAAGGCAGACAAAACTAGTTTAGAAAGGCTGTGGAAGAATTTGATTGGCTAATTTTGAGACCCCCTTGGAAAGCGAGACGCTGGGAGAGACTCTTAGCGAAAATAGACAAGTACGCAGCGCCACCTAGTGTCTAGGCTGGCTGATACACATATACGTAATTTACACATAAGCACCCTAAAAATTTCAACCAAAAGACTTTCAAATAAATTTCACCACACAATTTCAAAACAAATTTCATACATTCTTAAATTAACATTTCTACCATAATTTCAATCCAAAATAATTTCAATTAACACACACATCACTATTTTAGAGGACTGACGTTACGTCGCCTCATTACAACTCCCCAGGGCACCTGCGAGGGACACATAAACAAAAAGGAGACGAAAATTTAAACTCCGAAAATTTTTGACGAATTTTTGGTAAATGGGTCTTAACAACCTACGTACGAAAAACACAAGTTATCATACAGAACAAGTTATGAAATGATATAAAAAGAAGAAACCTAGGTAAACATGACTAAATATGGGAACATAGTTGGGGTTGACTTGGCGTCAGCGGACTAGTGAAGACCGGCCAGAAAAATGCGCTTGGGAACTGCCATTATTTTGCCATTGGGACGGTGCGCAATTGGGAAAAATCCAGTCCTCCAGCCGTCACGGCGAGGTACGAGTACCCGCATAAAAAGATAACCAGTTATAAAAGCAGAAAATAACCGGAATGTCAGCTTCATGAGAGCATCTTCAGGCTAAGGTACGGAGGTAACCTCTCGCACAGCTCACAGAGCGCAAATTTCGGCTGGGTGGGAGGGTGGGCCTAAGCTCGCTCGACTACCTCACTTCCCTTCGGATCTTCCGCAAAATTTAAGAACCAAAAAGGTTATTAAAATAGGTTAATTTAGTAAAATTTAAAATTAAGTAGGTAAATCCCAGTGTTTCGCATAAGATTAAGAGTAAGTTTGTGGAATCTTGAAGTAAAATATAAGTAATTAAAATTTAAGTAAGGACTACAAAGTAGTCCAAAACATGCTTAAGCATGTATAAAAAGAACCAAAAGGGTACAAAGAAGTCCCCAAGTACCCTTGTGGCACTATGATATTAAATAAAATTAAATTAGAGGGGGGTTAAATGGAATCTAGAAGTTAACAAAAACGCGAAACACCGGTTAAAACATAAGTAAAAGTCCCTTGAAATAAAGAATTTTGGGGAAGATCCTCCCAACCGCGCCGCAGGTCCTAAGATGGAAGGGGGCATATAATTCGGGAGCTACTGTGGCGCACTGGAGTGGGACACAAAACTGACACTAATTAAAATTTTGACCATTATAAACAAACAATGGGTACATAAAGCGCAGGAACAGCTGGGACTACTAAATTAAAATAATTTTGGTAAAAAGTGGCGGCAGATAGGGGAATACCATATTACCTGGCCGGTGCGTCACGCATCCTCTGACGTGACGTCAGGTAACAGGGACTAGTAACAACACAAAACCCACAGCACGAATCAAACCCGTTAATAAAACTGCAAAAGTAAGAAGAAATCTTAATGAAAAGAGTGAACCATGTTATAGTAAAACTTTGGAAATAAACTTTGGTTAAATGACTAAAGCAAATATAACATAACAACAGCTGATTATGACAAAAATTATGAAAATACAACACCGTCAATATTCACCACAAGATACATAAAATTTTGGGTTAAATTTTTAGAAGAATGCTCAAGAAAAGGGTAAAAATAGTAATATATATATATATATATATATATATATATATATATATATATATATATATATATATATAGATAAGATTACTTCGTAAATTTTAAAAGAATGCTCGGAAAAGGGTTAATTTTTAAACATTAGTAACATAACATAAAATACAGGTATAATAAAATGACAAAGTAGGTACATATACATTGAAGCATACATTCATAAGAAATGACAACAAAATCGGGGAATCGTCTTCTTTGGAATGGGCTATATACGGTAAACGTCACTGTCGTAGGAATGAGACAATCTTTTGGAAAAGTCAAATATTGAGCAATTAAAATAATCACCATTGGGCAAGTCAAATTAGGGAAGGCATAAATTGAGCATAATTAGTCCGAATAGGGGGTTCTTTTTAAGTTGAGCATAAAAGTCAGAATATGGCAAGTCCAAAATAAGACACTAAAGGCAAAATAAAGTAGGTCCTACCTAATAAGATAGGTCAAAATTCAGTAAATATAAAATTCAGATAGGACTAGTTTTTGGTTTAAATAACTAAAATTGACGTGCGCTAATGCTGGGTTTACTTTTGTGGAGGGGCGCCCACTTTTTGGGTCCCCCTCCCCACCCGACCTCTCCCCCCCACTTGGCGCCACCTCCTCTTTCTTGGCCTTCCCCCCACCAAGAGTACATAATATAAGAGTGTGCCACTAGGCACACTCTATGTTATCAGAGCAAAAACTATGCACTGCTCGTTAACGGCCCACCCCCCCCCCAACCCGCAAATTAAACCAATCACTTCAAAGAATTTTGTGCGCTATGTTTGTGTTCTAAAGCTCGAAGCAGGCACAAAATTCGCGCACGCACTGCTTGTGTTTTCGAGCTAATAAGGTGGTGATTCCTTTTGGGCACATATTGTTGATTGACGGCGTAAACCAGGATGAAATTCAACGAAACTTTCCAAAATAAGTTGTTTTAGCGTTCTAACACCCTCTGAGCAATCGCGCTTCAAAAATTCAACATTTGCGTTCAGGGCGGTTTTTGCCAATTTCTGAACGTTTGGCAGCAGCTGCATGGCTATGACTATATCCATTCGAAAGAACTCGTTAAACTCTACAATTTTGCTTTTGGAAGCAACTTTCTAGCTTTTCCCTATCGTGAGATATAGCCAATTTTCTTATTTTGGCGTCAAAAACTTGTCCTTTCTGCAGAAATCAAATAATCCACTACTTCTTGAGCTACGAAAGCCGTAAAATTTAACTAAGGGTGTCGATTTAAAGGTCTCACAGAGGCCAATTATCGGAGGCATGACCATCGTACAATTGCTATCCCTTAGGCTGCTATCACAAAAAATGTAGTTTTTGCAAAAACACGACCAAATTTTTTCCAGCGATTGTGCAGAATTTAGTATGCAAGCTAGAGAGTTGCCACTTAGCAGATATGTTCTACACAAAAATACCCCGGGACCCTTTTTTAGTTGCCCCGATAGCTGCTTTCTAACTGAAGTAGTGGCTTGCCAAAGTAGTGAACAGTAGGCAAAATCCAGGTTGCGCAGACATTTTAGTTTATTTCTCCATAACGAAGAGCGATATCACAATAACTAAAAAAGGGTCCCCAGCTATTTAATAGAGGTATCGAATGCTCTAACCGATGTCCTGCGAAAAAATTTACTTCAGCCTGCAAAAAATCTGAAAGATTATACTTCTTCTAAAATACAGGAAAAACATTTTGGAAAGCCAAACTTAGATTCATTGCACTCATTAAAACGAGAAAATGTTAAGCTACATTTTGATATAAAGATGACTTCTTAACTCCAAATAATGAATGAATAATAGTGGTTCAAAGTTGATGTCTCCAAAAGGAATCACCACCTTAAGCACACAAACATAGAGCGAGTGAGCGTACCCCAGTTTCGACTAGGTACTGATTTTCGGGGGGTCACTAGGGTCCTAGTGGCACACTCTTATATTATGTACTTTTGCCCCCACTCACTATAAGGTGCCCAGAAAATGCCAAATTTTACAAACTTTTGGTCAAAATTTTCAATCATTTTGGTCAAAACAAACTTTTGGTCAAAACTCGTCTATTGTGGTACCCAAACTTTATTTTTGATCACTTTTTAGCATAGGTATAGCAGTATATGTAGAAAACAGACTATTTTTACTGTGCTTTTGGCATTTTTAGACCATTTATTCCCTCCAATTTTGGACCCCCCCACTAGTGGGGTGGGATCTACCCCAATTTTCTCCCCACATTTCCCGCCTAAAATAAACCCAGTAAGGTATAACCAAATGCGAGAAAAACATATGTAAAATAAACAATCCAGTTTCCAATCTGTTTGAAGCAGAGTTGTAAGCGTGTAACATTTTCGGCCCGCTATTCGCCCCACTATCCAGAAAGTGGTATCCCGCTCAGCTCTTCGGCCAGCAGGACACAAAGAGCTCACAAACTTCAAGATAAATTTCAGTTTTTCTCCTTTTAAATATAATCTGTTGGAATGTTTTGGAGTGTTTATAGTATTTAGCAGTAAAAATTAGGCAGGAAATGTTTAATTTTGTTAATCTTTTGCTTTTGAACACTAAGCTAAAAATATTCTACAATTGCAAATGCTTAATTTTTCTTCTAGCTTGCCAAATTTTGCACTTCGAGCAATCAAAACTAAAAGTAGTGGTACTTGTTGACTTCTGAATATCAAACTCAACGAACAACACACGCAGTTCAATACAGCATTTGAAAGTTAGGACAAATCTGCTTGCTGCTATGGTTATTTTGTGGTTTAGATTTGTTACATTGACTTTGGTTTTAGTTTTGAATTGTTAAAGTTTTATAAAATTAGCTTTAATCCGCCAGAACACCTAAGGTCAGTTTACATTGACAAACTTTAGTCATTCGAAAGCTCACATGTCAGTCTTGTTGTGATAATTTTGCTAGGCTCCGGGTCTAAACCAGACCTGTGCAGTAAGGAAATTTTTTGGGGGGTGAACCCAATTGCTCGAAAACTAGAAAATCCGGATTGGCGGTGCGGGCGACACCTCTGGGGTGAGGCCCAAGTCTGGGGAAATGAAACCCATCCCAAAACTCCCCCAAGCACATGTATGGCCTAGACTAAATCCCTGAACCAAGTCTCTTAGCCCATGTGACGCTTATGCTGAAGCTGCAGATTTGCAAAACCGTTTTGCTGCATTTTTGGAGGTGTATGACGAAGCTTAGCTAAAACTAGCTAAATTGTTAATTGTCCATTTTCCAAACGTTTCAGCAAACACAAAGCTGTACATATATCGGGTTTACTGGACATCCAATGTATAAATATTTCTTAAGGTGTTTTCGGCGATTTGCAACATATTTTTAACGACTGGAATTTAGTCAATTCTTAGAGTTCCATTCTTTATATCATTTTAAAGTTTAGAATTTGATGTGATTGTTGCAACTAGACAAAGCGCAGCTGTCTCACTTCAACTGGTCGACTTGGATAATATGAGATAACAAGAAAACAATTTTTGAACATATAGAGCAGCTATAGAACCAGCTCAGACTATAAAAACGGCTTCAGGAGGGCTTGTGTTTTTGAAACTGTTTAGTGATCAAATCCGTTCGAGATTTTGAGAAAAATGTAAAGTTTGTACGATTTTGTCAAAATTTCAAATTTGGACGCTTATTTCTCTCGAACAGAAAGACAAAACGCGAAGCCATGGAAAAAAGCCATCGGAAATTTTCCCAAAAATGTGCGAGTTAAGCCGTTTTCTAATGCTTGCATGAATTGAGTGAAATCATGTTCAAAAGAATCTTGTTTGCTACTATCAAAATTACCAGTTTTCGCTGCTGTGCTTAGGCAGCGATGCCACAGAGTGCTCTTTGTTGGGCATATTAACCTGTCCTGCAAGAAACAAATGGACAATACTTTACCAGCTACCAGCGGCTGAAGCTGTCGAAATCTAGCAATGCAATTGATTTTTTGAAAAATGGTCAATTTTGATCCTCAAAAATCAATTTTCGCTGTTATCTCTTAAGCCGTAAGGAATAGTTCCGCAACCTTGGACGGTACTCCAGCGCAGCAAGAGAGCACCACTGTAACATCACTAGAAACGGCTTCTACGTCTGGAGTCCCACTGGAAAATGGTACCACCACGGTAAATCAGCAAGAAGTGACTTCTACTGATATTGGGACTAAGTTCAGCACACGAAACTTGAAAGAACAGCTTCGCGCTGCCTTAAACCCAGTTTGAAGAGCCGACTTTAACCTGGAAGCCGAAACAAGTGACAACGAGGAGGCTAGTGGGCAACCCACAGCTCCAGGTAAACGACTGAACAGGGCGGTACTCTCTGTTCTGAATGGGACATCTCCATTTTTCGTCTCTCAGTGTACCCATATAGCATTGAAGAAAAGTCCCTACGTTATCGTGGAGGTCAAGGGCATCAAGACTTTAGCCCTATTGGACACGGGTGGTAATATTTGCTTGATGTCCAAGCAATCCTTTGACCAACTTACACCAATGGACGCCTACATCTGGATGAAACAAAGGCTACGGAGGTAGCTACGGCAGCCGATGACCGCAGCCTGGCTATATTGGGTACAACCAAGATCTCTTTTAAGTTGCGTTTGGTACGAGTATACCTTTAATGTCACGAATAGTCTGCAACAAGATTTCATTATCCGCTATGACTTCCAGGCGGATCATAATTGGGTGTTTTTCCCACATCAACACCTTCTGCTCTGTGACAAGAAGAAGTTACCTTTGCCGACACCAGGTGACCTGCAGGCGTTAGCTAACCGTTTCAGTATAGCCGTGTCATGTACGATCTATTATTGCATGCGAGAGACCTGCAAGCTACCTCCTCGCTCTGAGGTTATGGTGCCTGTTCGTTGTTGGCTTGGCGGAGCCGCAAAGCCTGCCATAAACCAGGCAGTCGTGTTCGAACCGTCAGACGAGGTCCTAGTAGACTATGAAGTCTATCCTGTGCCTAGAGTCTTGGAAGTGTCCTCCCAAGTCAACTATATCAAGGTCTATAATCCTTTGGACAGAACGGCACAGTTACCTAAGGGGTTACCCCTTGGCCAGGCAGAGCCCGTTACAACGGTCACAGAACGACAAGGGTTCCGTTATGCAGCAGAATTGGGGGTGAACTTTGCACAGATTCACCCTCATTTAACAGGATGGGCGACCCAACCAGCTGCTCGGGTGCAGGAAAAGGAATTGCGACATGCTCTCAATGAAGTTGAGAAATTAGAACCCTATCATCCAGGCGATACAGTACCCATGGTTAATAGCGTCGGTAATGCTATACCAGTCCCACGGTGGGTTGACCCTACTGTGTGCGCAGCTCAGGACGACCAGGTCTGGGGTCATGAGGAACCCCCGGCATTAACGGACAGAGGCTTGCAGGCTTTTAATGACATGCACTATTCTGCTGACGAAATGACTTCGCAGCCTATGCCCTCATTGGAAGAACGTAAACAATTTGAACGTCGAATTTGACTCCATGGTTCTAGACGATGAAGGCAAAGCGAAATTACGGGATATAATCGTGGAGTTCTATGACGTGGTCGCCCGACGGACCGGGTAACCCGGACCAAAGTCGACCAGCATGTCATTGATACTGGCAAAGAGGGCCTGTGAAAGGACGATCCTACCGGTATAACCCCAAAGATAAAGCCGAAATCGAGAAGCATATACGTGCACTGCTGGATGAGGGGGTATGTTCACCCTCCACCAGTCCCTGGTCCTCACCCTGTATCCTGGTCGGAAAAAAGGACGGTACCACGCGATTAGTCATCGATTACAGACGACTAAACAAGATTACGAAGAAGGATAATTATCCTTTACCCAAGATTGACGAGATTCTGGATCAACTCCAGGGCGCCGTTATATTTTCGACCATCGACCTAGCAGCGGGATACTGGCAGGTTGAGGTCTATCCTGAACACCGCGAAAAGACCGCCTTTGTGTCTCATATGGGCTTGTTCCACATGAACGTCATGCCGTTCGGGTTGTGTAACGCACCCGCAACGTTCCAACGATTAATGGAAAAAGTCTTGACAGACTTGCCAGTATACATAGATGACGTCTTGATCCCATCTACTGACCCGGAATCCCATTTGGAAATGCTCGGGTCGACCCTGACGCGCTTAAGGGATAATGGTCTGCGTATCAAGCTTAAGACATGCTGCTTTGCTCTGGAAGCGGTCCCTTTTCTGGGCCACTACGTAGGCCGTAACGGCATCAGTGTCGATCCGATCCTAAGGTGAAGGCTGTGTCCCAGCTTAGCCCACCTAAAGACGTCAAAGGCATCCGGTCTTTTCTGGGAATGTGTGGTTAGTATAGGCGGTTCATGTCGAACCATGGCAAGATAGCCTCTCCACTAACAGACCTGTTGAAGAAAGGTGGGACCCTTTCTCTGGTCTGACGCTTGCCAGCAAGCCTTAGAGGAACTCAAAAGGCATTTGACGCAAGCTCCAGTTTTGGCTTTTCCTGATTTTGACAAAACATTCTATGTCTCGTCTGACGCTAGTAAGCAAGGTCTTGGCGCTATTCTGGAGCAACAGTTTTCTGTCCCTCGGAGCCTGGATAAGCCGAACGGACCGCGCGTGTTACGCGAGCTGCCAGTGGCGAATGCCAGTAGAACCTTAACTCCAGGGAGGAGGGGGAGGGGGGGAGAGAAGTGGAATGGTAGAGGGGAGAATAAGAGTAAGGGTTATGAATATATAAGGGGGAGGGAAGTAGAATGGTGGGGGTGGGGGGGAAGAAGGGGGGGGGAGAAGGTGGGGAGAAGGAAGGAGAAGTTGACGGGGGGGGGGGCGGAAAGAGAAGGCGGGGGCTTTGTTAGACTTCCTAGAACAAAAGCGACTACCCGCGAATCGACAAGAAGCCCAAGAGCTTAGTAAGTTGCGGTCTACCTTCTTTATACGAAATGGGGTGCTCTGTCGTTGGCACTTGAATAAGCATGCGGAAAGGAGAGGGTTACCCTTTCCTACGGTAGTTGTTCCGAAAGTCAAACGGGAACAGCTGTAACAAGAAGTGCACTCTGACTTTACAACAGGAGGGCAGCGTGCCCAGCAAAATGGGATGGTCAGTCTAGAAACCAGATACTGGTGGCCACGAATGTCCCAAGATTTAGAGGACTATATTGCGCAGTGTAAATCTTGTGCTAAGTTTAGTCAAGGCCCACGTCGACATCAAGCTACAATGCAAAATACGGTGGTGGTACGCCGACCGTTGAACGTGGTTGCTATTGATGTTATGCACTTCACACAGAAGGAGACTAATAGAGGCAACACTTGTGTCCTATGTGTAGTGGATTGCCTCACGCGTTACGCGGAGGCGTTTGCTATGCCTAATGAGAGAGCGGAAACAACTGCATACTGGTACTTTAATGGCTTCGTAGCTCGGTGGCGTGTCCCCGCTCGAGTCCTGACAGACCAAGGTCCGAACTTCATGTCTGTCTTTATGAAGGCGTTAGTGGATGCTAGCGGTTCAGAGCGACTCCGAACGACGGCTTACCACCCGCAAACGAACGGGGTTGTGGAACGCTTCAACCGTACAATTCGAAGCCTAGTTGCCCAGTACGTTAATTGTTTCCAGTCCGATTGGGACGACTACCTGCAATGGGGCTTGTCTGTTTACAGAGCAACCATTTATAGTGCTACAAAGGAAACGCCCTATTTCTTAATGACTTATAGAGATTACCGGTACCCGCTAGATAATTTCTTCCAGCTTCCTGGAGAGGAAGGCACTACGCAGACTTACAGTGATGCACGAAGCCAGTTACTGGCTCGGCTTAATGAAGCCTGGCGGATCGCACATGAGGCTTTACAAGAAGCGGTCTTGGTTAACAAAGAGCGGTACGACTTGAAGACTACACCTGTCGAGTATAAACCAGGTACCCTGGTTATGCTTAACACAGAGCAAAAGAATGTACCAGCAGGCTTGAGTAAGAAGTTACGGCCTAAATATGAAGGACCTTACCGTATCTTGGACAAGATATTGGTAACGAATTATCGCATAGCTAGAACCAACGGACTGAGTGACCCAGTCGTTGTCAATATCAATAGACTGAAACCGTTTATTGATGCTCCAGTGAAGCTGCCTGTAGTAGCATTGTAGGTTACCTACAATGTTTGGATAGAGCACAAAATCTAGCTAAGCCTTGTGTGACACAGGAGCTCCTGTATGTTTTCTGTATACATTCGGTTTTTTAACTTGAGGATCCTCGCATTAGTAGCTAGGGTTTTAACCTAACACTTGGTGGTGGCATGGTCTGTGTTGCATAACACCCTTAAGGGGGTGGGGTAAAATTTTCTTCAGGACCTCCTTTTAGATTTATTGTTTCGTTTGTAAGGGGGTTTTTCTCTTTTCGTAAGGGGGTTTTTCTCTTTTCCTTACTATGATTCCTTGGTTTTTGTTGTAAATTATTTAAGGGGTCCTGTCCTGTGTCTTGCTTTTATAATGTACGATTATATGCATTCATATAAACGTGCATTGGGTATTTGTGTATGTATGTTCATAACCCCTATGTGTGTAGTTGTACGCGTTTTCCCCCTACGTTGGCTAATCTTAGGTAGTTCTCTTTCTCTGTAGGTGTAGTTTCTTTCACTTCCCTATCCTTTTCACTTACACTTATCATGCTTTCACCATCTGTTAGATTTTTCACATTTTTCTGAGGCTTAGCTTAGCTGTGCCTGCTTGTGAACGCATTATGTCCTGGGTAACCCACGACTTTGCATGTACTACAGCTGTTAGTGAAGGTACCATACAGTCAGGTTGGTACTGGTTTTGGGAATACGTAGTAAGGGTGCCTTACTGCGTGTTTTGACTGGCATCTAGTCGAAGTTACTTCAGCTAGCTCTTAGGCCAGAACTCTCTTGCAACACATGTTAACCATGTTGCTATTAACCGGAAGCCGCAGGCGAGACGTTTTGGGGCTTCAAACCGGCACTACCCGACAACATCTTGATACGAGGTGTCGAGGATATGGCCGGGCCACAGGACTTCTATGAGGATTAGGAAGCGAGGACCCCGCTGGCCGCGGCGGACTTTGACGCTTTTATTCGCGTCATCCGTGAACGGATTGATCATGCGACTGCAGGTTGGCTGTAAAGTGACCTTGCGCCATCGTTCTTTGGAACGGATTATCCGCCTCTGGCGATGAGAGCAGCACCGTTACGGCTGCTGACTAACAGAACAGGTGAATTTATAGCGGGTTTGGAACCCCCGGGAGTGGATAACAACGTTTATTATCCCTGCATCGGCGTGATCCACTACGATATATTCCATCGTTAGCCCATCATTCCATCTACAACTATGTATTGACTCTACCCTATTTTTGACTTTATACTTTTGATTCTACCTTTAATCTTATTTGGACTTCTTCACTTCATTTGGACTTACTTTTAACCTTATGGTACCTATATTTACTGGACTTTTCTGGACTAGTTTATGGACTAATGATATGGACTGATAACCTCCGCCGTTGTGATGACGACATCCGCCGTAATTGATGTACCTCCGCCGGTATTGACATGATGGAAAAGGACTGGGATTTATTTAGAAAATAATAGTCACAACTATTAACTGTACAAAAGGCAACCCGGTCACCGGTGTAACCTTAGTCTGAGCCGGGAGGGCTCAGAACTGGTCCCAGAGGGGGCTGGAACGATCGATGGTTAGGCGAGAATGGGCGCGATAGTAGTGGATCGTAGTGGATCACGCCGATGCAGGGATAATAAACGTTGTTCTCCTCTCCCGGGGGTTCTGTTAGTCAGCAGTCGTAACGGTGCCGCTCTCATCGCCAGAGGCGGATAATCCGTTGCAAAGAACGGTGGTGCAAGGTCATCTTGCAGCCAACTCTCAGTCGCATGGTCAATCCGTTCACGGATGACGCGAACAAAAGCGTCATAGTCCGCCGCGGCCAGCGATGTCCTCGCTTCCCAATCATCATAGCAGTCTTGTGGACCGGCCATACCCTCGACACCTCGTATCAAGATGTTGTCGGGTAGTGCCGGTTTGAAGCCCCAAAACGTCTCGCCTGAGGCTTCCGGTTAATAGCAACATGGTTAACATGTGTTGCAAGAGAGTTCTGGCCTAAGAGCTAGCTGAAGTGACTTCGACTAGATGCCAGTCAAAACACGCAGTAGGCACCCTTACTACGTATTCCCAAAACCAGTACCAACCTGACTGTAAAGTACCTTCACTAACAGCTGTAGTACGTGCAAAGTCGTGGGTTACCCAGGACTTAATGCGTTCACAAGCAGGCACAGTAATCTAAGCTAAGCCTCAGAAAAATGTGAAAAATCTAACAGATGGTGAAAGCATGATAAGTGTAAGTGAAAAGGAAAGGGAAGTGAAAGAAACTACACCTACAGAGAAACTGAACTACCTAAGATTAGCCAACGTAAGAGCTTGTGCAATTCCCTTACACACATAGGGGTTATGAACATACATACACAAATAACCAATGCACGTTTATATGAATGCATATAATCGTACATTATAAAAGCAAGACACAGGACAGGACCCCTTAAATAATTTACAACAAAAACCAAGGAATCATAGTAGAGAAAAGAGAAAAACTCCCTTAGGTAAATTTAATGAAGGGTGGAAAAACCTATAATTTAGGAGTTTTATAAGGAATTAAGAAAAATATAAAATAAAAGAAATGGGTGAGCCCATGACTATACTTTACTAGTCATAGGT